>JAWQUT010001281.1:16154-28623 GCA_033807755.1 Ellobium chinense | reverse complement strand
CAAAGTAATTTATTACAAGTAGATTACTTTTGAAACAAAAGTGAGTAACTGCGTTGACTACTTTTAAAAGCAATTGGTTACTTTTAGCTTCTTTTCACCTTTATGATTTAGACTTGTTGGTTGATACTAACAGAAGAAAACTGGAATAAAATTTTGGACACATTAACAGCCATACAGGCTATCTATCATGATTGTTTCGAGTTTCATTGACCTAGATCTAGTTGCTACATTAGGGTAGTCCAGAATTTTTCTCATAATGACGTTTTTAGCTTTGACTATAACCCCTAACGCACTGTAGAAATGTGAAAACGAGTGAACTTTTAAACAAGTATGCTTGTTTACAGTCATTCTCAGTTTTACTGAAAACCAAACACACATCCTTATGAGCAAGAGATGAGATGTGTATGGAACCACTGTCTTGACTGTTACGCTAGTGTATCACATTACGTTGCTGTGCTGCGAGACTGTTTTCCCCGATCGATTGGGAGTAAGATGTTACGATTATGGTACGTGTGAAACAAAGGAAGAGCGATGATGGGTTGAGAAACCCGCCGTTTTTGTGCCAGCCTATAAAAAGGAGCATTATCGGCTCCGTTTACAATTCAATGTTCACGGTTCATCGGAACAGATGGCTAACACAGTACTACGCACACGAATGAAAAGATTTGTGTGACAGCTGAATATATGTATGTCTGCATGTTACTAAAGTTGCCTCTCCTCCCACAACCCTGCTACACGTGAACTGTTCTAGATTACATCAACTTTATTGTTTGTGTGTGTGTGTGTGTGTGTGTGTGTGTGTGTGCGTGCGTGCGTGCGTGCGTGCGTGCTTCAATCTACAGGGACTGCATTGTGCATTAAGCATTTGCTAACACACAAGTAAAAACAAGCGCATAAAAAATACCCTCCCATATGCCTAGTCCAGTTTCCTATACAAAAAGTATAACGCTTTTATTAATTACACAGCCGTTTTTTGAAAGAAAACATGAATTTTTGCATGCCAGTCCAATACAAAGGCATTGTTTACATCGGTCAGCTAACGGCCAAGCAGCAGATTATGCGCCGATCGGTATAACACTAGTAAAACTAGGTCACACAGCCACGAACTGCATAGTGCGTGGTCAGCTAGCGCTATTAGTGCCTTGACAGACGAGCTACAATTGTCGCGCAGTAAATTCTGCGTAGAAAGTGTCGCTTACTTTTGTGACGGGCGATATTTAACGCTACTGCTCAGTTCAACATGGACGATCGGAGAGTCAGGGTGGCTTTGGTCATGGTGAGTGTCGCGGCGTACCAGAATGTGGGAGACACACATCTGCTACGCCAGGACTGAAACTACTGCCTGTCGCTCGTGTGACCGCACCCATTTGCCACAGTGTATCTCNTAGTGTTCGGGTCAGGTCCTATTTACTCCTTTTTTTGGGGGGGGGGCTGTTGTTATTTTTGGTTATTTCTAAAAAAATGCCCACATATTTTCCTGTATTTCCATACTGTAAAAGTGTCTTTAGAACTGGAAAGAAAAGCACCTATTGTCAGATCATTTCTTTACCATTCCAATGATATTTGTTTACATGTTCTTTGCTGGCCGCACACACCAAATGATTACAATATATAATTTGTGATTAACAATGTCTGAAATAACACTAAGTATCACTTTGTAAAGACAGATGACATTTTTAAAATCTTCTACAATACAGAGTCACAACTTCCAACGTTACCTATTTAAATTCCTTACTTACTCGTTGTTTGGGCCCAGTCCCTCGCTACACTGAACTTATCTCACTAACTCGAACATTTCACGAACTCACATTCCCGAATCAACGCATGAGTTTCCTACTTGTTCTCCACACAATCCTAACACTAATTCTGTAGATCACTAAACTCGTTCAAACCTGCACTGCACCGAGTCATTCTCACACGATTTTCACCTGAAGTCTAGCATCCACTGGTATTTCCATTAGTCAACAGATGTTGGGTTTATTCAACGTTTCCATCAAGTTAAGACCAATGTCTGGTACATATTGTGACGTCACAGTCTTGTAATAATATCTCCACTCCTGAGTAAGTGTCTATAGAGAAATCAACATCTGCAGGATCCACTCTGCGTTCAAACATTACAATCTTTGGAGGTGGTAATGGGATGAGGTGGAGTTGAATTTTGAGGGTATTGGTGAGCACACTTAAGTAAACTCACCAAACTCATCTCAGTGCTCACAGCAGACAGAATTAGATACTGTGAGGCAAGGAGAATCGTTATCCCATTTTATTTGTTTTCTTTTTATCAGGTCAACTGTTAGAAGAGCAGGCAAGATACAAGTCAGATTTGACAACTTTGACATCTACAGTGAAACGTTTGAATAAAGAGAACGGTAATAAAGAATATGATACAACTGATAGGTAAACCATTCTGTTAATATTGCAGACACAGACTCTAATACAACAGAAATTGTCCCCCACAGATGCTGTATTGCTGCGCCAGTTGTATGTGTTTGGGGTCAGATTGAGTGAGAAAGTGACATCAGCAAATTTAATCAAAGCCGTGTTTGCATGGTGACAGTGGTGATCTTGGTATAATATATCGTGTATAACGTGGGCAATAGTACACATCCCTTGGGCGTCTCGGTATTCAAAGTTATCCAGGAGGAACACGTGTAATTCAGTTTAGAATACTGCACATTTTGTTTGAGTCAAAGAATCGAGTATCCACACATACATGTTTATGCCTATTTAATGTTAAAGACTGATAAGAAATCTATGAACAATTCCCGTGCATACATTACTGTTGCCTCAAGGTGTTAAAATAAGTTGTTTAAAAACACAAGAACATCATCTTCAACGTTCCGATTACTCTTATAGAAAAAAATGAAATGGGTCAAGGTGTTCTCTGATCTCATTTATGAATTCCGTCAAAACAATCTATTCAAAACCTTTCATGACAGCGGAGGTAAGTGCGACAGGCCAAAGGTTCCTGCAATATTTTATAGTACATAATATCTGCAATTGTATTTACTTACTTATGTCTAATGTTATTACCATACATATTGAAAATTATTGCGGTGTCAGGCTTTGTTTTTCATTTCTCATGTACTGTATAATAATATAGTTACGTTGTTTTGTCTATATGTCTAATGGCGTGCATTTTGATGTCTGGTTGACTGTAATAATAAAAATGCAACTTAGGCTCAAAATACACGAATGGAATTGAACTGAAAACAAATTATTTCCCCTGGGGATGGCTTTCTTTAACGAAATTTTGGATTGACAAAAAAGAAAATTAATGGTGATATGAGTTGATCTGCGGACTATTAAACTGAAAATAAGATATGGGCCAAGAAGAACTGTTTTAACTGTTTCCTCTACGTTCAATTTCAGCTCAACTATCAGATGAAAAGACAAAGTACCAATCAAAAACAAACAAGTTGACAGCTACAGTAGGAAATTCACAACAAGAGCAAGGTAATCACCAACACACTGTTGTAACAGTTCATAAATCAGTCACTGTATAAAACATGAATACATGTATTGAAATGACGTAGTACAACGCACAGAGTGGACCTGCAATTTTTAATGAGTCTTACGGTCTTTGACACCTATTAGAGGGGCAAATCACTCATTGTGTACAACCCAATTAATCCACTAATATATAAAATTCCCCTTTTTTTTGGAGCCCTGCCAGCCAGTGTTAGGGTGTAGAAATGTGTAAAATAACTTGGCGCATCCAATTTTAAAGTGTCGGGTACAATTTGAGCCATCTAGATTAAAAAAATATATAATTAAATGTGTAGGCCTATGTATTCGCACGCGGTCAAAACCAGCCAAATGAAAAATTGGGGACCAAATCAGAATTTGAGGTGATCTGTTACAAAAAACATTTGTGAAAAATTTTGGGCGTTGACTCCCCTTTTTCTCGCCGTTAAAAGATCGGGCAAAAGAAGTACTTTAACCTCCATGGAAGGAATTTCCCCAAATCACAGTGGTATATTTAGAATAACACAAAATGTTAATAGGGCCAAAAGAAGAAAAAACAATAGGTGTCAAAGACCTTAACCAGCAGCTAGTACCTGGCATGTTTCCACTTAGAAACACTATGTTTACATCATGGAGGTCGACGTGGGTCATCTAGGCTATCTGGACAGTCTTTTAAACTTCCTCTTCCCCTGAGGCAGGCAGACTACAAGTCAGATATGGAAACTTTGACAACTACAGTGGAACGTTTGAATAAAGAAAAGGGTAATAAAGAAAGTAATAATAACAATTGATATGTAAACCATTCTTTTAACATTGCAGACACAGATACTAATACGGCTGTCGCCGGCGACAATTTATGCGGGGAGTGTAGCTACATGCATGATGCAGTCGAATGCACCGGCAACAATTTATGCGGGGAGTGTAGCTACATGCATGATGCAGTCGAATGCACCGGCAACAATTTATGCCGTCATGCTGTATTGCCGCGCCAGTTGTGTGTGTTTAGGGCCAGATTGAATGAGACAGACTATGGCAGACCTTGACAGACTGACAGACCCTGAGAGACCCACACATTGATTGATTAAATGACTTAACGACCCACCGATTAATTGAAAAATCGATTGATTTAAAGCTCGAGCGATTGATTGATTATTTGAATAGTTGATTAGTTAGTTGGTTGGTTAGTTGGCTAGCCGTCTGGCTGGCTGATTGGTTGGCTGGCTGGCTGGCTAACTGGCTGGTTGGTTGGTCGGTTGGTGGTTCGTCGGTTGGTTGGTTGATTGATTGGTTAGTTCACTCGATTAGAGGAAAGATTGAAGGAATGATTGATCGATCGATAGAGTGATTGATTTATAAATCGAAAAAAATGGTGAAATAATCGATGGTCCAATTAACTGATTGCTCGAGAAATAATGATATATGAGTGAGCGATCTTTGATAAATTGATTGATTCATCGATTCTTGATTGTTCGATTGATTGATCATTGATTGATGGATTGATGGGATGATCGATGGTGGATCAGTTAATCGCCGGATTATAAGATAAGATAAGATAAGATAAACCTTTATTATCCAGATTTGGAAATTCGTTTCCNGGAGAAATTGTCAATGTCTAAGCTCGCACTGTTCATGGCATCACAGAACCAAGTCTCGCTAAAACATAGCAGTGAGGACTCACGATACTCATGAAGATATCGAGTACATGCTTGCAGTTCATCGATCTTGTTGTTTAGTGATCGAGCATTTCCGGTGACTATTACTGGTAGCGCTGGTTTGTTTACGCGCCTGCGTACTCGTGTCTTCACTCCGCCTCGTCTGCCCCGCTTTCTCACCTTGAGCTCTGGTGGTAAATTTAGGCCCACGTAAGATGTATTCACAGCAGGCTTCATGGCTCTTAACATGGCGGGTGTGTAGCTGTAACTAAATGGCGGACTTACGTTGGTGTGGTCCATGTAAATCTGCACTGATGGCATGATGAGCGACCAAAACAGCAGCAGAAATGTGAAAAAAGTAACAACACAATGATCCATAATGTGGTATGGAACTCGCAAGCACAGGAACAGTCCAAATACAGAGAAAAACTGACAATAGGCGGGAGCACAAAAACAAGCTGTGTTGTCGCCACTGAGCGGCGCCAGGAAAAAAAAAAAATTGAACCAATCTTGATCGATCGATCGATCATTGACCGACCAATCAATCAAACAAGCATCAATCGCTCAATTAATTATGCTTTTAAGCAAACCCAATAGATCAGTAGTTCATTCAACCAATAAATCAGTCAATTAATCAATCGAGTGAGCATGCGATTGATCAAGTAAACAATTACTCAATCCATAAATCGATCGATCGATCAATCAAGCAAATAATGAATGGATGAATGAATGAATGAAAGAATGAATGAATGAATGAATTATAATTAACAACCGACTAACGAACCATTCCTTTAATTAATTACTCGACCATTTATCCATCCATCTAATCAATCAACTAATTAACCTACCAACTAACCAACCAACCAACCAACCAATAACCAACTAACAACCAACATACCAATCGAAAGCCAGCAAACCAACCGATATATATATATATATACATATATATATAATTATAAACTTATGATCAAGAGAAAAGCGTCGTGTAAATGACAGAAATGTTAAAAAAAACCCTAAAATTCTCTTGTAGTGTCTAATTTTTGGCAAACAACTTTAGTGATGCAACGAGCATTAAAGATATAATAATTTTAATACTGAATTTTTAAAGTCAATTAAGTATTCATGTGTCACTTAAAATACGAAGTCAATATAGGGTGTGACCGCCATTTACCTGGATGACTGCATTGCATCTACGGTTCATAGAGGCTGTCTCTGCTGTTGTAGCGAAGAGATCGGCACATGACGACGCACGTTTTGGCGATCTCCAAATCTCTTACCCTCGATTTGCCATTTCTGGGCTTGTCTGCTGCGAATAGCGTTCGCTGAAAACAGTATTGAAGACGATAAATATCGTCAAGATATAGATACCCAAGGCCATAGCAATCGCCTCTGGTCGATCTCCTGCCTGAAATCGCCCTGCACCTCTTTCTCGATTTTCCGCATGTAAGCGAGGCGTCATTGTTGCAGCTTGATTCAGAAAGACCGGCTCAACATTTTAGTTTCTCTTTTATACCCATTTATGAGTGAGTACCAATCAGCCTTTGATTAAAACTTGTAACGCAAAGTGCATGTCTCCACGTCATTTTTAATAATAATGAGTAAATTTTCATGGGGCATAACTCTCTTAGAAACAGGGTCTATGTAAAAAATTACAGTGTTGTTTCTTGTGTCACGTGAATTTCATAATTATTTTTATGGCAAACTAGATTATCGTCGGTCGGCTGATGAAATCGTGAATTTCACATTTTCACCCAAATTGAGTTTTTCATATTGATCAACTCTCCAAAGTGTAATACATGTCCTCACAAAACCCTGGGTTTCTTATCTCAATCCAAAAGGGAAAATTATGTAATAAACAAAACGTGAAAAAACGCCAGTCGCTGAATGTCGTCTGATGAAATCGTGAATTCCACAAACGGATGGACAGGTGTGGGATTCACGATTTCATCAGCCGCCTCAGGGCAGATCTGTCTGTCCTTTGGGACCGTGAAAGCCACTCCCGGCGCTGATTGTTCATAGTCGGTGTCTTTGATGTTGCACCCAATTCATGAGATTTTCAATGGAGACCACCTTGTTTCATTAGTAAAGTGGCGTTTGATATGAAACTGAGGTATTATGGTGGCTACTGTGACCACATTAGAAAAGGAGGGGCTGACGACAAAATTTTATTTACACATGAAACTTTAAAACAAGTTCATTACTGGTCAAGTTGTCAGAACATGAACAACGTTAATATTTCTTTTGCTCTCTGAAATTACCCCGTGAAAGTGATATTTTTGATGCAAACATCACAGTTCATATACCAAGATAGGTTTAGATGTATTTTTTTTTCTTTTTGTGTTGCTCTTGTTTAGGTAGCTGTATCTGGTGACTAGTGAAAGTTTTGCTTATAAACGAGTTGTATCCACTTTCAGAGATTTTAATGTTTTCATTCTTTCCCATGACCGAAGTACATAATTATCGACAAATTTAATTAAGCTCGTCTCATTCATTTTAAGGTTATTAATGTCAATGTCTTTGAAATGAAATCCTTTCGATCTATCTATGAATCATAGTGAAATGTATGGTTCGCATTCTTTCACATAATCTCTCTCTCTCTCTTTCGGTCTCTCTCTCTTTCTCTCTCTCTCTCTCCCTCTCTCTCTCTCTCTCTCTCCCTCTCTCTCTCTCCCTCTCTCTCTGTATGTATGTTGGGGCTGGGGGCGGGGATGTACGTGTGTGTGTGTGTGTGTACCCGATTGTGTACATATTTGTGTGATTGTGTATCTGTGACGGGACGCAGTTTGAATATGTTTGAATAGAAACTGACAACATGTATTTTGCCTTAGATGGCTCCCTCCAACCATACTTAATTATGTTGTGATTATAACAAAGTGTAATTATTGGCGATTCATTGGTGTTTTAATAAGAGAACCAGCCTTAATGCGTTTGGCATCGAGTCAAGAACATTTGGAAATTCCAGCTTCAAGAAATCAGGCCTCTGAATAAGATCCAGTGCTCCCACTAGCAGCATCTCTACCAAATTAATACTTCAGGTTCAACTAAGCCTTCCTGATTCTGAGTCATTCGCGAACACAACTCATGGAGCTTCAGCACCTCTGGCACCGTGTCAAGAAGCTTTGGACATTCCAGCATCAAGAGGTCAGACCTCTGATCAAGATATATTGCTCCCAACATCACACAATAACACTGCCGAAGATGAAAACTTCGTGAGAGTGGATTGTCGTACACAACATGAAATTGGACTAAAAGAAAAGCAAAAGAATTAAAACAAATTGCTCTCTGTTGTTTGAAGAAGACAAGCAAGCCATCTTTCACTAAGTGTGATAACTGACACGGGAAGAGGGAAAGAGCTATGTAAACGGCCTCCTGGCAAAAGAGGCGCCAAAACATAGATCTAGTGGAGGAGCATCAAGTCATAAGTTTCACACATGGACTTATCGTATCATCATGGATGACCAGAGAATCAAGGTTTGCAAGGACATGCAACGGCTGTATAGACACAGCATTCTGTGCAAGCCAATCTGGAAGAACCCAAACTCCCTGGGCGACCTAACAATCCTCATTACTCAAGAAAGATGACGCTAACAAGTTTTTGGGTCACTTTTTAGGTAGGGTACCAAATCAACCCTCTCATTACCGTCGCCAAAGCTCTGGAAACTTTATTTGGAACCGTGTCTCCGCAGCCTGGCACATCTTCACCGATTCTGTGAAACAACCTGCTCAGAGCACAGGATGCAAACATTAGCAATCATGCCGTTTAGGAGATGTTGGAAATGAAGAATGTGTCCCTCTTCAAGCCGAAAAAGGATAGGTGTGACACCTGCATGAGCTTCGAGTCTGGAAACACTAGGGAGACTGAGTGGAAAGCTCTTATGGTTGAAAAGACATGAGATGAAGAAGAGCATGCCTTCGACAAAAGCTCAGTTCTAGAGCAACAGGATGTTGTGATGGTTTGCATGGATCTGCAAGGCGTGCTACTTGCTCCAGCAGTCAGTGTCTCAATCACCAACTTCAAAACTAATTTAGCAATTCACAGCATTACAATCTACAACATGACAGCACGCAATGCTGTTTGTTATGTCTGGCACGAGGATGAAGGCGAACATACTGCCAATGAATTTACTAGTTGTATCAGGGACTTTCTTTTAGACTATACTCATGCACGAAAAAGTATCATTTACGGTGATGAGTGCGTCTATCAGAACAAAAATTCAGTCTTGTCAATAACTTTGAGGATATTTTTCACCAATAGTGGAACAGAAATCCAACACCAATATTTGATCAAAGGACATGCCTACATGAAGGTGAATAGTAGAACATAGCGTGATTGAGCGCCGCCTTCAAAAAAAAAAAAAACAGTCTCCAGCTCAATGGACTATTGAGCTATTTTCAGGGCTGCTAGGATCGTTCCAGGGCCATACATCGTCTCTGAAAATTCTAAACAGCAAATTTCGTGACTTACAAAGTCTGAAAGCAGTTATCCCGAAAGAGTACCACCAGTTTCATGACAATCTTCCTCACTAAATGGAAAAACCGCCATCCGAAGAAATGCATTAAGTGACAGAATGAATAGATCTGACTGATGTCTAAGCTGTTGTATTTAGTACCAGCGAGAGAGAGAGACGGAGAGAGAGAGAGAGAGGAGAGAGTCCGGCAGTGTAGAAAAGAGAAAAAAAGAGAGAAAAGAGAGAGAGAGAGAGAGAGAGAGAGAGAGAAAGAAAAGTGAGAGCAGCTATATTCTTTGTTCCTTACTAAATATGGAATTTTAATTTTCTTAACTTGCTTTGTGTCTCGGGTTTAGTCAGTAACCCTAACTTTGAATCAAAGTAAAGGAAAGGAATAATGAGGGGGAGAGAGAGGGAAAGAGAGAGAGACAACGATAGAGAGATAGAGAGACAGAGAGAGAGATAGAGGGATAGAGAGACAGAGAGACAGAGAGAGAGACATACAGAAAGGAAGACAGACAGAGAGAGAACGTAAGAGACAGAGAGAGAACGTAAGAAACAGCGAGAGAACCGGGAGAGAAAGGGAGAGAGTAGATCTTCTGATTTTGGCTTGTTATTCCTTTTTAAAAATGCATATTATTATTTTTAATGTGTAATTGGTGTTGCACTGTTACTTATTGTGTTTAGACTTACTACATACCGTAAAGCGTACCCGGTCTCACCCATCTATACACATTACAACCATGCCGTGGTCGTGAATACAACAGGTAGTTCCACAATTTTGGTACGATCAAGTCGTGAATTCCACCTGGCTGTGGAATTCACGATTTGATTAGCCAGGATTCGATGTGTGCAAATCGTGAATCCCACAATTTATCAAAAGCATAATCATAATCGGTGAAAAATGTTTCACATATAACATGTCTAAACTAATACAAGAAAATTATGTGGTTAAATTCGTTATTTTAAAGCAAATCGCTAAATAAATCAGTTTTTTGCTTCTCCTGTAAAATTTGTCTTGTGTGGAATTCACGATTTCATCAGCCGGCCGACGTTATGCAATGACAAAAATATCAGTAAAGATTTCGCGTTTCTTTTGACAATTAGTATTATATGTATACAGTATATATATCGAAAATTACCAAATTATTTAAAGTATCTGAGATGTAGGACGTATCGAAAATATCAAAATGCCTAACCCGCAGAAACTAACAGCATGACAATAGAATCGATGTTGTCAATACCTAGAGCTTAAAGGATGATAGCGATACATACCAGGTATCAGCTCCTGATAATTAGTGATCTGAGTATTTTGTATCACATTTGCACAATTCAATCTCATAATCAACCACTCATACAGACATGACAACGGTGTGAAGCAGCCATACGTGCATGTGGGATCTCTCCTCTCTCTCTCTCTATCTCTCAAACACACACAAACACAAAAACGCACAAACAAACATACACAAACACAAACATACACATACATATACTCACATNCACACACACACACACACACACACACACACACACACACACACACACACACACACACACACACACACACACACACACACACACACACACACACAACCACACGTATATTCTTGCTTCAGGTCCATTATAAGCACGATCATAACCATAATCGACATCATTATCATAATCATAATCATCTTTATCATCATCATCATCATTATCATCATCATCATCATCATCATCATCATCATCGTCGTCGTCATTATCATCGATATAGGCATCACCTTCATCAAGTTGATGAGTGGCATCAATTTGTGCCCTCGCCCTCTTCCCTCTAGTCTTTTCATGATTGTACATTTACATCCAGGATCTTTTCTCTACACTTGTCGACTTCTTCCACTCCTCTCCTCCACGAGCTTTGCTATCAGTACCACAATAACAGCTTTACATGACAAGTCATGTTTCCTCTTGTTGTTCACTAAACGTGTCTATTTACAGACGAGAAGGAAAAACAACTGGTGGATGTTCGGGCAACACTAGAAAATACGACTGCAGAATGTGAACATTACAAGGTAGCACACGGTAAATATGGGAGTACATGTTGTAAACGGCTATATTAATATCATACATATCCAGGCTAGATTTCCTGGGTAATACATTGTAGTTTATCAGTACCACTAAGGAACTAGACAGACAGTTGGATGCACAGTAATAATTGTTTATTGTATATCTGTGTCCGTAAATGTTTGTATTATTTTGTTTGTATTGTGTAAAAACAGAGTGAATTGCAGCTTTACTCTGAGAGAAAACAAGCCAAGTGTTGGGGATGGCGGGTTCTGTTACAGAACTGCAGTAATATACTATTGTTAATAGAAAGTTACCTAACAACATGTAAATATTGATGGATTTCATACACTTGTAAAATGTCATTATTAGTAACATACTTTATGAGGGATACATTTTTTTCAACACAGACAAGAGGCAGTTCTCAGATCTTCTCATGAGACAAGAGAACGAGAGTATTGTGTTGTTTAACTGGTTCATAAAGAAGAACTTGAACACACACCATCCAGATGTGGCCAGAAAATATTTCATCTCCAGGTTAGTACTATATGATATAATTTTCCTCTTCTTCCAGTCACACTCCCATATTTTGGGTAGCCACACATTTCGGGATCGCACAAATGTTTGCAAACGTTTTAGTAAAATGAGGAATCTTAGGCCACAGTTCTCGCTTGCTGACATTTTTTCCGGCTGCGGTAAACAAGACATCTGGCCTAGGATTCCATTTCTCATCTCAAAGTATTTGAATTAATGAGCTAAACATGCAAACAAATGAAATAATAAATCACTATAGATGAGGAGAGCTTGAACAATCTCACACCTATGAGCTTTGAACATCAACTCATGTGAGAAAAAGACATT
>JAWQUT010001281.1:0-15780 GCA_033807755.1 Ellobium chinense | reverse complement strand
CACTACCCCATATTGATTAATTACGAGGACCGTTGAATGTCATGAATGTCAATAAAATAGGAAATTGGTGTAATCAGTATTTTTGACACTGAAAATCCTGCGATGTGTTTTCACACTGGCCCTGTCCCAACAGTGTTTGAGAACTGTTATCAGTCTCAGCCAGACCGGATTAGAACCACTGAACTGTGGACTTGTTATGACTGTGTCACTGAACCATGGAGAAATGAGATTGTACACAGCAGTGAGTTTGTAAACAATGGAAAGTATAAAAACAGTGATGACACTGTGTGTCCTAACCAGAGACTATAGTGCGTTCACAAAAAGATGCACACATTGTTTTTTTTTAAATCTCTCCTATTTTTATTGAATGGATTGTTTCCAACTTTTGCATAGGCTTCTAAACCGATTTGTCTCAATAGAACATATTTTTTTTTTACATCGTGTCTGTGTCTGCGGTAAAAGTTTCTTTATAAACATTATGAAATAGACGATAATAGGCATGTTTCTCGAACACGTAAAGTAGTACAGTATTCAACTGTAAACATTTAAGAAGTCGTTTATGTGGAACCTGCTTAAAAGCAACGATCACAAAAATAATTTTCAAGAGCTGCTCCAGCATTCACTTAGAGGCAAGAACGGAATGTAAAGTAACGAGCAGAAATATAATAGGGTAAAGACTAAAAAGACTTATCTGGAAGTGGTGCGGAAGTTAAAACCATTTTGTCATTCGAATTTGGGGCATATAAAAAGTATGTTCAATAGCGTCGACGGTGTGACGCTTTGCCATTGAAAACAACAAGGCTGCACAGAATGAACGTCTCTAGCGGTACATAATCAACCCAATAAGGGATGTATTTTTGGTTGTTGCGGGCAAGTCACAGTGAGGAAGTGTGCGCATCTATTAGACATCTGTTGTGAAGACCGGATGTGAGAACAGGTGAAAATTATGGAATACATCTAAATTTTTAACATTTGTTAGTGGAACTTTTTATCAACGGCCGTGTGTCGGAGGAGGATGTGGCAACAATCAATGGTGGTAATATGTACTAAAGAAAGAGACAAAGCCATAAGTATGGCAAGTACCACTAGCAAGTTCACCAAAACATTCCGATTCTACAATTCTTCTTTCCGACTGATAACGGCGGCGGTGGGAGAAAACCTTGATTTTGCCATTTTTTTTTTTTTACATTAGCAGTGTCTTTGGCAAGGGTGCAGTGTTTTATCCAACATGATATGAGGTTTAGAAAAAAAAATATTTTACTAAATGTTTGACTAAGCGGTAGATGCGACTTTTTTTTTTATTAAATATTTTATTGAAAACTTTTACTACGAACTCATGAGAAGGGGGCAAAAAATATTTCCTTTTAAGAAAAACTGGTTAGGAAACCATGCACAATATGAAAACGATTCACCAAATAGGAGAGAAGATAATGAAGAAAACCGTGTTGATTAAATTGTGAACGCAGTTTAGTTTTGAATGAAGGGGTAAAGAACGGAAACACAGCATGGCCTAGGGGTCATAAGAATATCGAGCAACATTTAAAGTGCGACTAAAGTACTTTTATGGTGTAGTGCACAGACTCCTGTGAAATTACTATTTTAACATGCATCAGTGATTCAAACTTCCTACTGACCTTCTCAAACCCATCAAATCTAACGCGTTTCGAAGAAATCACAAAGAATAACACATGCCCATGCCCTCCTGTGTTAGCGTTACCGCTGCTCGCCTCGCCAGAAATACGTGACGTCACCAACACTGTGTACACGCCTCAAGGCTATTATGCGTCGGGCTAAATGCTATTACGCGTAGCGCTGCACTCAGTAGGGCTCGCTCCCACGTGGAAACAGTGGGTTATTGTTGTGCGCTAAACTGTGACAGAATGCTTGCTTACCATTCCTGAACTGATGGTCCAATAGTCTTCTCCTCAATTATATCCTCGTCATCTGTTTTTCGGCGCAGGGGCTCGAACTGATACGGCTCGACCGTATTTGCCATTGTTCTCGATCGAAAACACCGCGACTTCCGCGCTGACGTGACGTTTCCGGTAGGGTTTTTTTCTTTCAATTTCAGAATAGGTTAAAAGTTGTAAAATTAATTTCGAAATATTATTTTTTAGCAAAAATGATGACTTTTTATCTAAACTTGATATTGAAAATATAAAAACTGTCGGAAATCACATTTTTTCTAGCACTTTAGTCGCACTTTAAGCAGAACAAACAAAAATAACAGACAGATCCTGTCTTTGAAAACTCTTACAAGAATAAGCTTGCTTGGAATTAATAGCTACACCTACAAATCGAATGCTGACATACGAAAAGGCACGTGAAGAGGAACACGGCTGGCTCTCATAAACAATGGAAAATTGCTGTTTTCAAAACAGACTCAAAGTTATAAACACGTGAATCCTAGTGTTTGAAACAGCCCTCTGCAAACCTCATCCTTATTAATACAAGGAATGTTTTTCAGTAAGACTCGCACCATCCTAAGGCAATGTTCTTAAACTTACAGTCTGTGAGAAATACAGCTTTGCTTATCATTGATCTCATAGGTGGCAACAATGTTGACTTGACATTCATCACCAAGACTTGGCACACGCCAGTGAGTAATGATGTAGGCGTGTAGGAGATGACATCTCCTGGATTTAAAACTTTTTCAAGTCCTAGATTAAGTGGCAAAGGAGGTGGTCTGTATTATCTTTCCATAGAAGTTCTATCTACATAAATGTGAGGATTCTTACTGTAGCGTGGAGAATGGAGGCACTGGTGAAGGTGATGAAGAAGATGATGATGTCCCCTTGTGGAAGAGATGAATAATATGATGAATGAAACGACGATAAAGTCCATATTATTATAGTTTATTAATCCAGTGACATACAATGGTTAAAGTGGCACGTGATAGAATAAACAGTTGGTTATAGAACAATTTTGCCCTCTTCTTTTTAACTGTAACCAGATGGTTTAGCCAAATGAACCTAAACTGTATTCCTAATTGAACTCCTGGCAGTTGTTGTCCGCAAGGCTGGGCTAAGGTCTTCTCCTTCCGTCAGTCCTTCAGAATTCAAAGTTGAAAATTCTGGAAATTTCTCATAATTTCCAGAAGTCATCTCGCTGGCTTGAAAAAATTAAGGTAGATTCTCTCCCCAGGTTGAGATGGATCGTTCAAACTTCTTGCACTTAGGAGACCGGGGAGTTGGGATGGCTGTGGACTTCAAGGGTGTGTAGCAGAGGTTTTTGAGGGAGGGTCAACTCTCAAACGCATAAGAGGTAGGGGTTGAGGGGGTGGCGAGTCTAAGTAGCGCCGATAGAGGAGACGATGAGCGCCGATATAGGGGATGATGAGGGCTATGTACAGCTGTGAAGAGAGGGGGAGTGTGTTAATGAGGGGCGTCACCACGGTAGCGTTTATTTCGACGAGACGTGAAAGGCTAAGGGGAGGTGTAGAGATCGGGAGCGTATTTGTCATGATGACGCTTTTCATGATGAAAGTTAGGTGCAGTAGTCTGATCACGTTCGTAGGTTCTCTCACTTTTCCTTCTCCTGTGTCGTCGGTGCCGCCTATGAGGTTCCTATGGGGTCATTGGTTCTTTCCAGTTTTGTTCACAAGTTCCTTCAGATCTTGAAGCTCATCAAAGATTTTGGGAGCGTCATCAACATTGCTAGATGGAGGCTTGTGAAACAAAATTTGCATGGCGACTGGTTCATTTTGAAGGTTCCTCGTGAAGCAACGGAGACCAATGGCATCCTTAGTGTCTGTGTTGGCTTGGGGAAAGACCAGTCTCACTAACCTCTCGATGTCAGCTGTATACTCGAACTTGTTTCTTGCGTCGTAACGTGTCTAGTTTTCAATCGGTTTTCGTAATAGTCTGGACCACGACTGTCTGCAAATCTGTTGTAAAGCGCAGAAAAAAAAAACCGTTGACAAGTGTGAGATGTCGGGAAATGTGTCAGGGTCACGGGTGAACACTAGGCACGCACGTGGAAGTTAGGAACCAACCGATTCAGGCAGTAGGTATTTAAGAATTAAATTGCTGTGAAGTTAGTGTCCCTGTGGTGTAGTGGTAACACGTTCAGACTTGCAGGCTGAGAGATCCTGGTTTGATTCCTGGCAGGGACATGAAATTGCTATAGAAGTTTTTTTTTCGACCCATCTCCTGAAAAATGATCATTCACAGTAACTTGATAAAATCCCTAGTGGCACACTTCCCTGAAATAGTATGGAACATCCGAAAAATTATCAGACTGAACTCACATTTCTCCCTCTTAATAAAGAGATGAATACTATATTTTGTTATGCCTTTCCACCCGATAACACAAGGATGCTCTCTCTTCTTCTGTTAATACAGAGAAGACGAAATGACAATCAACTCTTCTCAAGCATGAGAGAAAATACAGTAATTTGTCTTGATCACTTTGAAGACTGTAAATTTGTGCGAACATTATTTTGAAACTGGGCCCAAAACTGGGTGAAAGAGGTGAAGCCTCTGTACTTGGAAGGGGGAGGGGTTGGTCGATGAGTATTGGAGTTGGCTAAATGTACTTTCTGCTCAAACACAGTCTCTTGTGAAGTCCGTATTTCTGCCATCAACTCTTCTAATATCACTGAAGAACAGCCGGTGGTCCATCTGTTTGGACGGAGGTTGACAGAGTTCCATGGAGTTTACACAGAGTACAATCCTCAGAAGCGGCAATAACAGTATCAGCACTGGGAAAGATCCTTGCTGTACCATTGTGGAAAAAAATGGTGAATAAGTTTCTACTGCAGATATATAATCCAATAGTGAATGGCAGTTATAATCCCAGTTAGTGAATTTATATAATCCACATGTGAATGTCACCACAGGTTATAATCCTAATTAGTGAAAAGCTCAGCGAAGAAAGTCACGTATATTTATTGCACCAGTCTCTTCGGAGAATCCAAGATCATAACACTCCTATCCGCTGACCACCATTTGTGTAGCATGGAGAATGGAGGCACTGAAGAAGGTGATGATGACGATGATAAGATCCCCTTGTGGATGCGATGAATATGATGAAAGAAACGATAATGATTTTAAAGTCTATATCATTTATTAAAAGAAGACAAGCATAGCAAAACTAATGTCTCGTTTCTCTTTTCGCTCTAAAAAATATCTATGGTGACCACCGAGTCAATTTTGCGAAGAAAGAGCGTCGTTCTGTTACCATGCGAGTATGTAACATGACGCAACATAGAGATCTAGAGTTACTGGGTTTTCTCTTGCATCCAGAATTATTCCTTTTCCCCGATCAGCAGAGGCCTGTGGCAAAAACGATGACGTCACTTAAGTTCCAGCAGCTTCAGAAACCTCTATCTGACGATGTATTATTCAGCTTTTGATTAAGGGCTGGGTGCGCCACCCTGTAGGGGCAAAATTGTGTAAAGAGAGTTGAAAGTAGTTTCTTGACCGGCGACATGCCCTTTTTCGCTTCCTGAAGTTATTTTTATGATACCTGCCTCAAAAAAGTGTATTTTGATGCAAAAGGAAATGATCACCCTTTCTCGAATGCATCTGTTGGGTAATCTTTATCGTCAATTATCTCAAAATCACAATTTTCGTCACTCTATCCCTTCCATCTGAATTTTTTTCTGATCCAATTTATATAAAATTTTGCATAACAACTTTTCAAGCCCCTGTTTTGAGAATGTCTTGGGCTTTTTTTGATATCTTGTGTTTTGTTTTTTTTTTAATTTTTAAAGTTGAAAATTCTCAAAATTTTCAATGTTTTTTTTTATGACATTTAAAAAAAAAATCTTTTTAAAAATCTATCCAAGAAATCAAAAAAAGCATGTGACATTCTATTTTAAATAAAGTGATTTTTCAAATGGAAAAAAAAAGCATCCTACCATCTATTGTTCTCCAGATTGAAGGGTTCAAAGTTATGCAAAAGTCATCCATACATCCATATTTTCCAATATGGCGGCCAAATAATTGGCGTTTCCATACCAACGGAGGGAGGAAATTGCAAAAAACTGCCGTTTATCTTCCTTCCTGGCCCTGCGTGACCCATATTTCACCCCAAAATGACAAAGTTCCCTTTATTAATGAAAATGACCTAAGTCTGCCGCACGTGCCCTTAAGGTTCTGGTTATCCAAATTCAAACGTAAAGTTTGATTGTGTAAGCCAGAAAATGTAGTCTGCATTTGTATTGCCTCAGCATGAATTTGTTTGACATATCTACTGTTCACAGAGGAATTATTAAAACATTCAAACCAACATGCTATCACCCGTCTGTATAGCATTGGCTAGACAGCCTGACCATGTGGCTAGAACGTATTAAACGTAAGCTTATGGTCGCCACACGATCAGTGCGTGTAACAATTCCGACGTTGGATTTTGTAACCCTGTGGGTTGTCTGGGGCCGGCAGAGGTGTTATAACAATTATGACAAATGCCTGAAAGACTGTTTTATTGGAATAAAAGGGTATCGTATGATTTAATATGGTCCGTAAGACAATACAGCCTTCCTTTAATCCAATGAAATACAATAGGTAACGTGGCACTTGATAAAATGAACAGTTGGTTATAGAACAACGTTGCCTCATTCTTATTAACTGTAACCTGATGGCTTTAGCTAGCTAAATGAACCTAACTATTTCTAACCGATGAACTAGTAACAACTGACTGATGAAAGACCGACCAATATGCCAGATGTCCCTTCCTCATATAGCTCGGCGCGAGCGTACAAGAAACACTGTACGTGGGCTAATAAGTGCACGGTCTCACACTAGCTGCCTGCGCTTAATTTTGGTGGAATTGTGCTTTAGCCAACTATAACAGTAGGTTGTAACTCTACAGTCATATAATAAAGAGTGATAAATTATACACCTAATTAAAGGGGGCGATAATGTCTTGACATCTATATATGTATCTTCTATCCAGACTCAGAAACAAGAGAATAATCTTACGGTGAATCTGCTGAGATAGAGATGACTTTAATTGTACGGAACGCTTCACATACTTGTAACAAAAAGCCAAACCACCCATTCTCACCAAACTAGTCTTAAGTTGTAGGCTTTTTGTCAAAGTTTGACTAGCAATCACGTTTGCGTAACAGAGCCATGTGATGGGGATGCAGGAAGGCTTGGACTAGTTGAGTCATTGCACAAACTTACATCAACATGACGTGAAGTCTGGAGAGCGAAGCCAAGGAAGACAAAGCAAGAAATGTTTACTGGGTTATCGCATTTATGAATTGTACGACGCCTGGGAATAAATTTACATTACTAACTCCAGTTATTTTGAAGCTTTAAAAGTACTAAGTAGACATGCTGGTCACACTACCACCGCAGTGTACAACAACTGTCCGCCACTATGGAGAAGTAAGAAATACACAGCCACAGAGTTTACATCAGAATTTGCTGACCTCCTTGATGAGTACACCAGCAAAGAAGACCATCTTATCATACTTGGAGACTCCAGTCGTCATTACGGCTCCAACACTGATTACTCTGTAACTGCTATCATGAAAACATGATCAATACCCGTCACTTTCGCCAGTTAATTTCTATACCTACTTATGGGCGTAAGCACGTCCTCGACTGGCGTATCGCTCGTGAGGATGATACGATTATCCACGGTATCCAAGTGATGTATAAGGCAATATCAGACTATTACATCATCCTGTTCAGCTTCAACATAACGAAACACAAGGCTCCAGAAAGATCCATAATATTACAGAATCTCTAAACAGTTGACCTGGAACTACTGAAACATGACATTCCAAGCATCATTGCCTAAGAAACCAGATGACCTCAACTTAGCTGACCATGATAACATCACCCTTGGAGAGCTTTAGGACAAACACACTCTTCAGACCAGCCGCACCTTGAGTTTTCGTCCCTCGACTCCTTTGATATCAAGAATACAACGCAACAGCGACGGAAAGCAGAGATAAGATAGAGAAAAACAGGACTGACTGTGCACAGGAAAATTGCTGTCAATGAACTTTGATGTATGAAATAAGTCACTGTTAAGGAAAGAACAAACTGTTTCACTAGTAGAATAATGAAAAGTTCCTCATCTAACGTTCTTTACATATCTTTGATGAACTGTCGGGTAAAAAAAAACCCAAAAAACTTCTGTATTTCCTGGTAACATGAAGAGGAAGATTTGCCTGATATTATTTGGTCAATATTTTCTTGACAAGACTTCAAAGATAAGATCTGACTTGGAGCTTGAGGTATCAGAAACTTCTTTTCAAGTGTTTGAGGGTAACACGTTTAGGGAGTGTAACACCGTCTCTGTTGATACTGTTAAGAAAATCATCTTGTCATCTCCTCCAAAATTCTGCAGTCTTGACCCTTTACCAACTCTGCTTCTTGTTGAGTATATTGACCATCTTACAGTAAGCTTTACTAATATCGTTAAAAAATACCGTCTAGTGTCTAATTTGCCTTCCGTCTCAAAAAAATCTCAGGAAAAATGATTGTCATTCAACTCAAATAACATCTTATGAAGAACAACCTAAGTCAGGCATTCCAATCAGCATCACTAGAACCATTGCACAGAAATTTAACTAAATGTAACAGCTCTCATAAATGGACATCTCAGCAGCGTTCTACTCTTTGGATCATTTTATCTTGCTAAAGGTTACACACGTCCAAGTTGTTTTTGCTATATTTTACTATGTACTATCCATTGCGGTCACTCCAGCCCTGATTTCCGTTGGCTATTCCCACTCACCAGTAATGGAGATAATCATCTGTTCTATGAAAAATACATTACTTTTAATAGCCCATGAGAAGTTACGTTTTTTGCTGTGTCTCTTCGTTTGACCCCCCCTCTCCCCCCAATGAAAAGTCACTTGAGGCCTCAGGCTATTTCCAGAGCAGCAGGTTAGCTCACTGGCAGCCCCTATTTTTTTCAAACCTCTGACCCGAAATATTGCTGCTTTAATTTAACCTAGACTGGCCAGGGAAGTGACAAATGCATTAGAACAGGCCACAGCAAAGGACACTGGATCCCATAGAAGGAGAAAAAAAATGATGTGATAAAAATATCACTCTTCCTTGTAACTCCAACCTCATAATTAATGCGCGTGTGTAACCTGAAGGGACTGTCTATCACTTTTTGTTTATCAGACATTGTATTATCTTGGTTCACTTCATACTCCTCAGAATGGTCTCAGTCGGTTGTCATCAATGGTAGGTCATCTGAACGCCTGTCACTGAAGTATGGCGTCCTACAGGAGTCAGTTTTAGGTCCCATTCTTTACATTCTTCATACACAGCCATTGGGACAAATAATAAGAAAGGGCCAAACGCGCTACCATACGTACCCGGTTGACACTGCTGTATAAACGTGCTTTACCAGGAAATGTTTCTAAATTGATCATAGAGGTTCAGGGCTTCATTGAATCCATCACAACACGGATGACCACCGATAAACTTAAACTCAGTGGTGACAAAATGGACATTTTACTATCCTCAGCACTGTTTTAACTGAGAGCTGTCGAGATTTCAGGTGTCTTCTTGTCTGGTTGGAAATTGCTAAAGTTCATGTTTTTTTACTTCTTCGAACTTCTGAAACATAACTTACTCAGTCTTCGTATGTCTGAATTCAATTCACTTTTAAAATATTTGACTAATCTAGACATATTTGGTTTAATCTTTAAATACCCCGGATGTAAATGTGTTCCTAAATTCGTTAAACCGTGGACCTTAGGGCTTTAAAAAAAATTATGCCAGAAAAATTGTCTCTATGGTTTTTCTGGTGCCACATAGTGCCAATAAACACTGTGTAAAATTTTAGATCTCTTGGCCAGTGGGAACCAACGGCATTTTTATGAAATTATCAATTTGCACCCTCTCGCTCAGTATGGGAGTTAACTGCGTTAATTTCAAATTTCAAAGGGAAAAAACGTCCAGTAATTTACAGTTTTTCATAATATCCCTCGCTGTCTCGACACATTAAATCTATCTCATTTCTACACACACAAAAATAAAAAAATTATGAGATTTAAAAATGTATAAATGTTCATAAAGTGGAGCAAGAACAAAATCTTAAGTCACATGTTTTACAGAAACTCTAGTGAATCTTATCAGGAATTAAAGGTACATCAGGACAGATGTGGATTACTCTGCACCGCATAGCAGTGTTTTTTTTGTCTCATTGTATTATGTGTCAACTCAAACTGCTTTTATTCATCAACACAAACAATATCAATAATAGCGAAAAATAATAATGAGAAAGCACTAAATTGACACAAAATGCATTTTCATCATCACTTATTGTATCTTTTGCTGGCAGCATGGTTTATTTCATTTGTGTGAAAATAGTAATTTTATTCTTTTTATACCTTGTTGATACCAGCGAATTTTTTTTTTATCCACTGAAAGACAACAGCAGATTTTGCCGTAATTGTTCATTGTAAATGCCGTCAACATATTCATGAATCAGATGGATGTTCTGTTCAGCAGGATTATTCACTCGTAGGACTTCAATTCCCTACATCTTGAGATCAGCGACTATCGGTGGACCTCCACATGGCACTATTTCATTTCAGCTTCAGTCACTTCAGTCAACCCAAGTTGAAAAGTATTTATGAAGAAAGTTCAGTGAACCTGTTCGGGCTTGAAAGTCCACAATCCACTGACCAAGCTTCTTCTGTTACTAATTGAAAGTCTGATGTCCCCATTTGGACACCGGCCAGTCTCTTAATTTTTGCAAGAATTATATCCACACCGCTCCTTTTTGCCGCATTTCCAGTTGTTGTGTGAGATACCCAGAGGTGGTTTGCCATACTTTATAAACAAATTTCAGCTGTTTCAGGTCTCAAAGCTCTTTACGTCCTCATAAAAAAAATTGATGCATTGCTATTAGATCATTGTGAGGAACCGAGACAGGCAGAGCACACCTCAGAAACCAAAAGATGTAGAAGAGGTCAGTAAACTCGGCCTTATCTCTTATCTCCCTTTCTATTTGTGGGNGGGGGGGGGGGGGGGGGGGGGGGGGAATTTGAGTATTTGAGTTGTTGACACAGCAACGCCATGTTTAGAACAGCAGGTGGCTTGCATCATGATTTGGGCTTGATGATAATTATGCTGCAGGCTCTTAGAAATGAAAATCGTCTGGACAAATCTCTCCAAGCCAAAATCATCACCAGTTGGCATAATTCATGGCAGTCTGCCCGCAGAAATGTTTTGTCATAAAGACATTGCTGACAAAACTCAATACTGTGCTTATTGGAAAGAAATGCTGCTTTTATGCATTTCATTAAAATATATTAAGACCTGGTGCATGTCACCACGCTCAATTCATATTTCAAAGTATCTGTTACTTGAAAAGGGAGTTGCTGTGTCAACAACTCAAATTCCCCACACAGAAGAAGAGAGAGAAGAAATACGGTAGAATTTATCGGCTTCCTCTACGCCTTGTAGTTTCTAAGGCATGCTTTGCCCGTCTCAGTTCCTCACAATGATCTAACAGCAATGTATGAAATGGGGAAGTCTAGAGTTTTGAGACCTGAAACATCCGACTTTGTTTGAAAAGTATAGCAAATCACCTCTAGTATTCCATATGACAACTGGTCATTCTGTGCCTACATGATGACAGTATGATTGTGACAGAAAGGAGCGGTGTGATAACTCCTGCAAAAACTCAGAGACCAGGTACTATCAAAATGAGGAAACCAGACTTTCCAATAGTTACAAAAGAAGCTTTTCTGACCAGAGGGTGATGGACTTCCAAGAGTGGGCATGTTCATTGGATCTTCTTCATGGCTGATTATCAACAAAATGGGGTTGGTCGAATCTGAAAAGAGTGGCCCCACGTGGAGATCTGCCAGTGGTCACTGCTGACGACTAAAATAATGAAGTACTAAAAGACTGATATGCAATGCCATGATATCCAGATCTCTCCTCATGCTCTTTTATTCCCGAAAAAATTTGATAGAGTTTCAGATAAACTAGTGATTTAAGATTTTTTGCTTGCTACTCTTAAAACGTTTTAAACTTTTTAAGTCTCATCTTTTTTTTTTTTTTAAATTTAGTAAGGAGATGAATGTAATGCATCAATATTACTAGGGATGTCATGAAAGACTGTAAATAAATATGTTAAGATTACAGGCCTGTAATTGTACTTTCACTTTGTGGTCGTACAACTTAGGGAGTATATTTCATCTCCCCCTTTCCCTCTTTTGGCATGCCCTGCTTCCAGTACTAAGGGCTCCAGGGGAGGAATTTTGATATCATGGGAATCTGTGTCCATTTTACTTTATTTTACCAGGCACTATTTAGTCCTGGGCTGGAACTGCCAGCTCAAGGGTGTGCTCAGGCGGAAGAGGAGGGGTTTGGCATTGACCAGTGAAAAATGTAGGGTCTGTTTACAAATAGCAACCAAGCTCAAAATTTCAATGGGCTTGCTAGGGTTGGGTAAGTCTTAAAATTTGGGCCACATAATGAGCTTCAATCTGGTATGGGTCTGGGTGAAAGCTAAAACTGGGTTCAGAGGGCAGCTCAAAATGTTAATATAGCCCATACAGGAAAAAAGGGTCTAATCCTATTACAGGTCTGTAACCTTATATTTCCTTGAATTTTGGAATTAACACAGTTACCTCCCATACTGAGCGTAAATCACTATTTTAATAAAAATGCTCTTTGGGGCAATAGTTCCCGTTGGCCTAGAGGTCTAAAATTTGTACAGTGTTTATTGGCACTATGTGGCAGCAGAGAAACCACGGAGCCAACTGATCTGGCATTTTTTTTTTTTTTTGAAACGCCCTAGTGGACATACTATCAGGCAATGGACTTCAGACTCTACATCATTACGTAAGCTACATATTATATCGATATAGTCTAATTAGGTCTCTTCCACCTCTCTCCCCTCCCCTCTCCACCATAAATGCATGGGAAGTCAGCCTGATCATATCCCTCGTGATGCGGTGATATAATTTATCTTCCGACCGCTCGCTTCCCTTGAATGTGGCAATAGAATAATTTATATTATACACATCTCCTTGCTAACCTCTGAGTGCGAATGTAGCATTTAGCAGCTCAGTGCACGTGCAGCGGTCATTATCTGTAACAATGGCCACGCAGGGTGAGATGAACACGTGAAGCCTCGCGATACGATAGTTAGTAATAGCCATTGTCTTTGCTTCGCTATAACATAATAATGTTTAAATAACTTTTACATTTTCATATTACACGTCTGACTTAATATGTTTATACAATCTGTTATTACTACTTATTATAACTGCTATTAATATATCTCCTACCTACCTCCACACTGGTGCTACTCCCGTCCTCTTGGTCACCAGCATCTTTGTTTGACGTCTGTTTACTGTGATTTTTTACGATGCGGGCGTCCTCAGTTCGTTAAAAATAAAGAAACCAACGATGTCAATATGACACGAATGTTGGGGATAATTTTACTAGTGCGCAAAGAAAGAAAAAAAGACGATGACTTTATTCCCCGTCAAATTATGAGACAACCGATTTCTACAATATACAATTAGATGGACTCGACTGTACTTTACTATTTCTCACTCTCACAAATCAGTTATGTCCTCTCTTAACCCAGGATGAGATTGCTTACTACTTGCATAGGATTTCCACATCTCAGTGTCTACTAAACTACATGACCTCTTGATCTGTCTACTAAACTACGTCACTCCATTCATATCTTGAAAATCACATCACCTAAACGCCGCATTCAAATTGTCAAAGGAGATTACCGATACCCAAGGCGTTCTTTCTGAATACGCACCAACATGCAATAGTTTGTAACTACTCGCCACAGTAAAATATATAATCACTGGAACTGCCCGATTTTCATACATTCAAGGGTGGTGCACTAAGGAGCTAATTGCACACACTGTTTACACTGATAGAATTACCGATTGCCGTAGTATTTATGGACAACACAGCTGACTGTCACTCACTGTCAGTAGTTTATTTCAATAAATATTAGTTTCTTCATAACTATATCACTAATGAGAACAGGGGATCCTTGGAGGAACCGTGTAGTGAATGCTGCTGTCTACATCTCGGCTGATATCAATCAATCTTTCACACACACAAACACTGACAAGGATTCCCCATCTAATGTATGTTTTAGTGTTTAAGTTCATTGCTGTTCATTTCAGGGCCCATTTATAACATTACGCTACAGGCTCCGCACTAGTTTAATCTAACCCTCTCACCAGCGACAGTTTCCTCTCTATATATGCAAGTATTACATGTCATTGTGTCTTAAGACATCGGTAATAGCTTACAATAACTTCAGTGACCCTACTTCTAACGTAATATATTTCGTCTGGACTAGCGTTAATCGTTTATTGTATTATTATGATCCCTAAAATTAATGCCCAGTAGATGACCCGTTCACTGTGTAAGCGTTATTTCATGGTCAAGGATTAGAACTGTTATACCCTATGATTATGGCCGAAATGTGAATGTAAAATTGTACAGTGCGATACAGGGATTCTGCAAGTTTTATGTTAATGTTTAGAGTTAATTTACCCGGGGAGGGCAAAGGGAGGAGGATGGAAGGGAGGATGATATCTTTGGCACTCTAGAAATTATTTCTACCGTCTGTCTGTCCCGTATTTATGTTGATTACATTTATATAATACATTTTTTGTTGTTTACAGTCATCATCATCATCAATGCCTTTCACCCCTAGCAGGGTATAGGCCACATACAAGCGAATTCNAGCGAATTCCATCTTTCCCTGTCTTGGGCCATCTTTCCAAGCTCGTTCCAAGTGAGCTTCATTTCTCGCATGACCCTTTCCGTGCATCGTTTCCATGTCTCCCGTGGCCTACCCCTGCCTCGTGTTCCTTGTGGGTTCCATTGCAGTGATTGCCTGGTGACGTTTCCACTAGGTTTTCTGAGAGTGTGTGTCCAATCCAGCGCCATTTACGGAGTCCAATTTCTACCTCTATTCCTTTTGTCCTGTTCTTGCCCATAGCTCTTCGTTTCGTATCTTGTCTTGCCACTTCGTATTTAGAATACTCCTTAAGCATCTGTTGATGAATGTCTGGACTTTGTTCATTACTGTCTTTGTTGTCTTCCAGGCTTCACAGCCATAGAGGAGCACTGATTTGACATTTGAATTGAAAAGCCGGATCTTGGTACGCAGTGAGATGTTGCTTGCCTTCCAGACCTTTGATAGTTGATTAAATGCAGTCTTTGCTTTTACATCCGCTTCCGTACCACCTTTTTTGTCAATGATACTTCCCAGGTAGGTGCATGAGTCAACTTCTTCCAGGGATGTGGTTTCTACCGTGACAGCAGAGCTTGAGACTGTGCCTAGTTTTAACACTTTAGATTTCCCAGGACGTATACGTAAGCCGACGCTCTTTGATAGACTGTTGAGCTCCTCGGTCTTTTCTTGCATCTGAGAGTGTGTGTGTGTGTGACAGCAGTGCAAGATCATCTGCGAAGTCCAAGTCATCCAACTGTTGCCAAGCTGTCCACTGTATTCCATTTCGTGCGCCTTTTGTGGCTATCTTCATGACCCAGTCAATTGCCAAGATGAAGAGGGAAGGTGGCAGCAGGCATCCTTGTCGCACCCCTGTTTGTACCTGGAATGGTTCTGAGAGCTGTCCTTCATGAAAGACTTGGCAGCTTGTTCCATCGTAGGTGGCCCTCACAAGCTTGACGAGTTTGTCAGGTATTCCGTAGTGTCTCATGAGTTTCCACAGAGTTTCCCAGTCAACGCTGTCGAATGCCTTTTCAAAGTCGATGAAGTTGACTAAAAGGGGTGATTTCCATTCCAGAGACTGCTCAACAATGATGCGCAGAGTAGCTATCT
>JAWQUT010001280.1:0-25403 GCA_033807755.1 Ellobium chinense | reverse complement strand
GTGGGGGAAGGAGGGGGGTTGCCTGTGTTTCCTTAAGTATAATGTAACCACGTGTGAATGATGGCTCGCGTGGTATACAAGTGAAGTGTACTGGAATGGCAGAGCGGGTGAGGACTGAGTGCAGTTGAGTATGTAGTGTTATTGTTAGCTTAGATAGTTTTCATTTGTATTTTTATATAACATGAAATTAGCATTTGTATTGGCCAGGACAGGCCTAAAAATAAACAAATCTTGAATCTTGAATCTAAACGTTATCATTATCATCGTCATTATATTCACCTTTTATTATAACCACTTAATCATGAGCTTCTATAAAGCATTTTGCAGCCACAAAACCAATCAATGAAGTTTACGCCAATGCCATACAAACATAATCAAAGGAAATAAATGAATCAGAGAACGTCTTAACGTACCACCGAGCAGTATATCAATTATTATTCTTCCATAAAACATTTTACCGCTTTCCCTCTTATCTTGTATTTTCCATTGTGGATTCTGTAATAACGCTATCTTGCTAGATTAGTTGGTAATTCCTTTGTTTTATTATTGTTATCTTTATGTACTAGACATAAATTATAAATTCCTCTGGAGTAAGCGGTATATTAATATCAGTGACCAAAGAGGCTATCACAAGGTCGGGCAACTACGATGTAGCTTGGACGCTTTTCTGCTTGACTTAGTCTCACAGTGATTGGAGAATCCGCATGACTGTATTTCATATTCCCTAGTGGCTTTATTAAAAAGACTTGTAGTATACTAAGAATCACCCACGATTTTGCTATTTCTTAATCATGACGCCAATTTCCACAATGTTGAAAATTGCAGAAAATCACAATTGCAAGCAATACCCCCNAAAAAAAAAAAAACCTTTTCTTCCGACACACACACCTTTTCCACTTTCTTATTTTTTTTTCAGTTTAGCTTCAAGAAAACTATATAATCTAATTACTCATAGATTTTTAGAATCTTTTTGTTTTAACGTGTACAACAGCGGAAATGACTACAGTGATACCAAATATTAGAATATAGAATGCGCCTGAATACGCAAAGGTGTCATTCAGATTTGGAATATCATGTTGTGATACATGAAATAAATGATAATATAAATATTTATTGTAATGAAAGTGTCGCAGATTCTGCCGGAAGATGACAATTTTCCAGGAGAATTCATACGGGGAGGAGAAATCATACGGGGGCTATGGGACTTTAATAGCGATTAGAGATAACCAACATTGTATTTGCTACACAGTCTGAACACTGCCTGCTGCTATCTTCACCACATCTGAATTTGTGTGTGAACAGTTTTCAGTAAACTTTCATTTGCTGTCAAAAACAATAATAAATGCCACCACACTGGAGACTTCGACGGTTTTAAAAAGTCCATTTCGGACTTAACTTTCTCTTACTGGGAAAATGTTTGGTACAGTTCTTCATTTTTTTTTTTTTAAGGATTACAAAATGTACCATTCTGATAACAGAAATCGTCAGTTTCCTGGAAATTCTTTTTGTTTTTATTAGTTTTTCTTTTGAAGTTATAAGTATTGTCCTGAAGGAGGTTAAAAAATAAAATTGACGATTAACGTTCTAAAATTGCACTCTGGAATATACGTCGAAGCGAAGGTGGTTAATGAAGTTTACAATAATCCGTTTAAAATGTTGAACTTTTTGTATTGTATCGTTATTTTTTATTACAGATAGAGTAGATCTGCCAGATATAGCTCTGCATACTTTTTTTAGGTAAATTTGCCAATTAGTATTAACTTTGCCAACAGGAAATTCAATGTTTTTCATGCTGATACCAGCAAATTACCGTAGGCCTCTACATAGGGACTGTCCCTAGAAAAAAAACGACGCACAATTACGTCGCGGATGGCATGGGAATGCTGCTTCTTAGACGTATCGGTACGTTCTAAGAGATACTTACAACAAAGGGAAGGGGGTCCATGTACGTCATAGATATTGAAGGGATGCTCGTATCAATTACACTATTAGACTCGATCTAAACATCATCATACTTGTTATTAAAACTAAATATGATTCTGCCCAATGACACAAAACTTTTTGAACAACGTATGGTAGTGAATTTATTAACAAAATAGTCAACGTTTCGTGTTAACCCTCTAGTGCCCAGCGTATCAGATCTGATACATTTCGTGGAACAAAGAAAAAGCAAACCAAGATCATCACCTCACCATAATAGTGTGAAGTCGCATGAGCGGGCATTAGCCTGGATATGAGACTTATAAACCGCATTATTATTATTATTATTATTATCATTTTGATGCCTGTTCCAGCATAGTGGATCCAGACGTGATCCAAAAACTGGAGCTCGGCCTCTTTGTGCCATTATAAATAGGGCTGGGCACTAGAGGGTTAAACACTTTTCCAAGACTGACAATGCAAGTTTAAGACATACAAAGAAAGGGCATTATCATTATCAACTTTATCGTCATTATATTCACCCTTTTATTATAATCACTTAATCATGTGCTTCTATGAAGTATTTAAAGCCTCAAAACTAATGAGTCCAATATAAGCCAGTGGCGTGCGAACATAATCAAAGGAATAAAATGATTCTGAGAAGGTCTTGATGTAGCACCCAGCATGATACAATATTATTATTCCATAAAATAGCTTAGCCCTACTGCTTTCTTTAGATTCTTTATATTCCACGCTTGATTCTGTAATAAAGTGATTATGCTATTTAGCTGGCAATTACTTTGTTTTATCATTAACCTTCTAGTGCCCAGCCCTATTTACAATGGCACAAAAGGTCCGAGCTCCAGTTTTTGGATCACTTCTGGATCCACTATGCTGGAACAAGCATCAAAATGATAATAATAAGAATAATAATGCGGTTTATAAATCTCATATCCAGACTATTGCCCGCTCATGCCACTTCACACTATTATGGTGGGGTGATGATCTTGGTTTGCTTTTCTTTGTTCCACGAAATGTATCAGATCTGATACGCTGGGCACTAGAGGGTTAATATCTTTATGTAATGGACATGTGTATATGCAAGTCTGGGGAATGAAAAGTGTATGTGGAAGTATTCGTCTATCTTATCTGCTTACTAACTCAGTGTCACCTTGTAGAATGAAGACTTGCTGCACTCGTGGGCTTAATAAATCTACGTGTTACTATATGGGAACAGTCATACACAAAATGGATGAAGCATAAAGCTTGGCATCCGTCCTGTTCTTCACTATCTTTCCTCTCACCCCCAGGGACCCACCCCGGCGCAGCTGCAGGTGTAAATCCACCACTGGCCACCATACTCTAGTTACGTTCATGTCAGGTCAGATGATGATAGTTAAGTAGCGATACTTTTTAATATGTCCATTACGGTTGCTTCGGATTCGGTGCTGTCAACACAATGCACGCTCCTAAAAAAGAAAAAAAAACGACAAGTGTTGAAGAGAGATACAGAAATAAAATTAAGGAAATAAAAAACTCGTAATAGAGGAAATGAATCATGCCAAGGATACTCACATGAATTCTTCTTAACGATACTTCATAGTGGAACTTAAAATGAATGTGTGCTGTGCCCCTCTTAACTCATGCTCATAACTGGTAGTTAAATCTGTACTGTGCCTCTCTTAACTCATGCATCATAACTGGCAGTTAAATCAAGTTGTGCTATGCCCGAATAACATACATTATATCTGGGCTTCAAATTAACTTGTGTCATGCCTTCTTAATCATGCTGCATAGTAAAAACTATGTAAAATAGTCTGTGCTCTACCCTCTTATAGGAAGAGTGGATCGTCATACAGACTATGTTCAACCAAAAGATACCCTATTATTTAAATAAAATAGATTTTCAAGAATGTGTCAGCATGGGTCTCTGCCTACCCTAGAAAACTTATACGATCACTTTATGGAAAGTCCGAAATCTTACGCCCACTGCGCCCGTGGCGGCCATAAGCTTACGTATACCTCCTAGCCCTACTGCCGAACTGTCTAGCTAGTGCTCTGCGGATGGGTAAGAACACATCGAAAGGAATCCTTTATTTCACTGTAAGCGGAAGATGTGTCAAACAAAATCTGAGGCAATAAAAATGAAGAATACTTTAGCTGGCTTACGCGGTCGAACTTAACTTTATAATTAAGATGACCAGAAGGCCTAATAATGCATTATTTAGATAGAGGCATTTGCAGCTGCTGAAACTTAGGTGATGTCATCATTTTTGCCACACGCCTCTGCTGCTCGGACAAAGGGAATACAGTACCTCTAGACGCCAGGGCTACTCCCGATCACCGCAGCTCTCTTTATCGCGTCATATTGGTCTTTGGAAGCTATTGTTTTTTTCTTCTTTTGGCCCAGTTAACATTTTGCAGTATTCTACAAATACCACTGTGATTTCGGGAAATTTCTTCCATGGAGGTTAAAGTACTTCTTTTGCCCGATCTTTTAACGGGCATANGGGGGGGGGGGGGGGGGGGGGGGAGGGGTCAACGCTTAAAATTTGTAACAAATGTCTTTCAAAAAAGATCACCTCGAATTCTGATTCGGTCCCGAAGTTTTTATTTGGCTGGTTTTTGACCGCGTGCGAAAACATAGGCCTACACACTTTATTTTTATATCTAGAAGACTCAAATTGTCCATGGACCATAGCCCATCCAGCCCATGCTTAACTCTGCCACTGTACCCAAAAGTGCTTCACTGTAGTGTCTTCAAAGCTGTGTTTGTTTGGTCCCTACGGCGTCACAAAAGGGGCTGCCTCTGTAGTCTTTAGCCGGTCTTTAGCAAATGAGGTACCAGGAATATGTCTTTGGTTGTTGCGCACCAGTCACAGTGAGAAAGGGTGCATGCCTACTAGAGGTTTCGTAGAATGTGACGTCTTTGGATCACCAGAAGAGAATGCTCAGGAACATGGCGGCAACCATCTACGGTTTCAAATTTGTAAGTGGAACGTCTTATCAACGAACTTTTGCCGGAGGAGGATGAGGCAAGGATCAGCAGCTGCATAATATGAGCTAATGAATGAGGCAAAGATACGATAAATACAGAGAACACCACTCGCAAGTCAGTGCATTATTTTCTGTCTCTTCCGCATTAGTCGTAACTATCTTGGCTTGCCTGGAGACCGATCCTTCCTCTTTGCTAAGGAAGGAGAGTGACTTGCTCTTTCGTGAGGCCACAAGGACGAAATGATCGCAGCCCTGTACTGCTGTTCTACAGAATAGACCGTGCCAAAATTAATATTTCACAGGAGAAGCAAAAAGCATGAACCCTGCACCTCGCTTTATCAATATAATTAGTGGCACATAGGGTTGGCCATAGTGGAGAGCTCATAACCCATCTGAAAAGCTCAAAAACATATGCTTGACTGTCTGTCAAAATGAGGCTGAAAATCACCTTTTGGCAAAACTAAGATTTTGATTTGATAAGAAAGCTTTATATGTGTACTCTCATTGAGTGAAAAGTAGTTTTGTCCCGACATAATCCTGGTCAAGAGTACGGTTATGTGAAGCAATAGAGGATCACCTTCATGCAATGGAAAATCTTCTGAGAAAATAATTGTTGGAGAGCAATGTTCCGCTACGAATCTCCTATTCTACTTACAGAAACTCAATTTCTCTAATCCACAGTTAGTTATCAATCACCTATAACTCAATAGTTTTGTGTAAAGAAATGATTTTACTTTTGAGTCCTGCAACAAACAAAAATTCTATAATGAATGGCATTTTCAGAGACTGCTATTTCAATTCCTGATCGAGCGACATTAGTCTCATTTTGACTGGCAGCAAAACCAAATAGCTTATGATGAATGATAAACCTGATCTAATTAGGTACATGCGGTCTTGTTTCCGTAAACAACAGAGCTTTCTCCCGATATCCCCCCTTCCCCCCCCCNCCCCCAAAAAAAAAACAACCTAATGTTGCCTTCCTTTTCGATATGAAAAAGAATGCATCGGAGAGCCTGGTCAAAAGGTCAAAAGGTCAAAAGGCCACATGTTACTCACGACCATCTGTAGTCACGATCGGATGTCAGGGACAACACTGTCTATAAATACAACTGTTCAATTTCATATCCTGAGAATAACATTTCACAGTACAGACAAAGACTGCGAGAGATGCAGGAAGAATAATGGCAATTTTGATGGGACAGAGAGGAGAGAGAAAGAGAGAGAGAGAGAGAACCTGTCTGTGAAATAGTTTCTAGTTGACATGTTGACATAATGTGAACATACGGCAAAACTTCTAGGACTCTCCCAGGAAACGCTTGGCTAAGACTTGGTGGCATAGAGTTGGGGGTAGGGTTAATGTTAGGCAAGAGAAAGCGCAATTTGGGTGAATCCTTGGACAATACCCTGTGACATTCCAAAGAATGTTTTTATTCTTCCCTAATTCCTGTCCTTACGCACTGAAGACTTGTATGCAATTCCTTTACCGCCTACAAGCCAAGAACTAACAGCGTTCAGTGGGGTCATTTCCTCACACATGACTAAGTACCAACTATGTAATAAGACGTCCTGTACATTCACTAGGCCAGTTAAACTCCCTCATGCTTTATATCGAAGACTATTCTTAAAAACTATCGTTTAAGCAAGTTAGCTCCATATTCAATAACAAACTGTCCACTTTTTAGTGAGCTTAGCCTAACCCAAAGCAAACAATGGGAGAGACCCAAAATTTTGCCGAAGAGAACCGCAACACTGAAAACAGTATGTTAGAATCAAGCAATCATTTAATCCACTTGCTGTATTTTGATACAAGTTACACTGATTTGACAAGATGAGATTCTGATAATCTTACCTCACTCCTATATAACAATAAGAATAATTTGATCTATGAAGGGTTGAGTGGATGAATAGATAAAGTAAATATATAATGCATGTAGATGGATGGATGGATGGATGGATGGATGGATGGATGGATGGATGGATGGATGGATTCCCATTTTTTTTTAAAGTGACTGTGTAATATCCTTCTTATTACATTACTTTGTAAAATTCCATTTCTAGTGTGCAGTAAACACAGTACCATCACTAACTTCTTCAAGAGCCATCATTACAGAGCTACGTTGGTTTGGTCCCTGCAAGTTGATAAAAGAGGAAGCAATAAATTCCTTCCTTGTTTATTGTGGCCAGTCTTTAGAAAAGGGTGCGCTTTTGGTTAATGAACGCCAGTCACAGTGAGGAAGGGCGCATACTTACTAGAGGTTTGCGATGGGGAATGTGTCGTACAAAACCGAGAGAAAAGCTCAGTCACATGGTTGCAATCATCTGCGACTTCAAATTTGTTGGTGAATCATCTCGTCGACGGCCTTGTGTCGGAGGGGAATGTGGCTAGAAACAACGGTGGTCTGTGTGCTACTCAATGAGGCAAAGATATAAGTAGGGCAAACAGCACCCACAAGTCAGTGCTTTGTTTCCTGTCTCTTCCGCATTAGTCATAGTCATCTTGGCTTTCGTAGAGACTATTCCTTTGCTAAGGAAGGAGTGTAACTTCCCATTTTGTCAAATTGCGGGAACCAAACAAACCAGTCTAGAAGTTTCCCACTAAGACCCCGCCGTTTAACATTCCGATTTGGTTTCACATCCCGTTTCCAATTACATCCGTGTAACCGACTTTTTCTTTTTAAGCAACCCTTTTAACATCCCGGTTACAACAACTTTTATTGACTTAGGCGCCTGGTATAGCCCCTGTGAATTTTCTTCATTTCTCTTCCGGTGGAATCAAGCATTTTCACTGATAGAATACGGGTCTAATTATCATTATCTTTCCCTGTTAGAGCTGGTCTACATGAATGTGTCACGTTATGACAAGTAAATCGCCCACGCGACGTCACGATGCTGATGCCACCGACGCCATGCTCTTGATTAAGGGGCATAGCTGTAATGCATTTTGAACTTCGGTACCTATCACTTGGATTGTTAACAGAGATTCCGCTCCGGCTAAGACCTCGCTTTTCTCGTCGCCAAAGCCCCAAGATGTTAGCCAGAGACTGACTGCTGAATAATCACAGTCAAGCTTAAAGTCATGTGTAAACTGTACGGTCATGTTTACTATCACAGGTTTACAATGCACTCTGTACCTACTATTACGTATCTCACTGCTAACAGTGGTTTCAAGTCCATGTCATGGAATCTGTTCTGATGGGCTGCTCTGGGTATTCACTGAAACACTCTTGAGAATAATGTCGTGCTCATTCCATTTTCGCTTTGGGTTTTGGGTGCTTTGAACTGTTTCTACCTGATTTTCTATTCATCTTTTATATTTTTATTAAAAAAGTAAAGTTTGTTTTGATGTTGTATCTCCAGTGTTCAAAGCTAACCCACTTCTGCCTCACTACTTCACCTTGGGCAATAAGTTCAGATCCTAAATTCCTCAATTCCTCAGAAAGTGACTTAGGCAAATGTGGAATGAGCATGACAATAATACACCCTCACAATTTTTCCCGAAATATCCATTATTACATTACGTTACAGTATCCACGGACAACGTTCAGAAAATCATTTCCTTCTCTCTCTTTCGCAGTCGCATCAGAGCTTCGGTTTATCAAAGCTTTCCAGCATTCCCGGGAGTCTTTATATGCATACATCACAGCTGTCTTGCCTTCGTTGTCTTTCACGTTTACATCAGCACCGTGCTTAAGTAAGAGTGCGCAGCATTTCGGCGCATTTTGTTGCGCAGCAATTATCAGTGCGGTCATCCCACGGTGGTCTTGAAAGTTCATCTCGGCCCCATGAGCTAGAAGAAGCCGGCAACACTCCGGCGATTTGTATTTCACCGACAGCATCAAAGCCGTCATGCCCTCGCGGTTTTTTGCATTTACATCGACCCTATGGTTTAAGAGGAGCTCACAGCTGGTTGCTTCTTGTCCACAAACCGCATACATCAAAGCAGTGAGACTGTGATGATCCTGTAGCTTTGTATCGGCATTGTTTTCTAAAAGATGTTTACAACTACTCGGCGAACTGTCAGCGGCGAACATCAGCGCTGTCATTCCATCCTCATTTTGAATGTTTAAGTCTACAGTATCATGGTTAACGATGAGTTCACAACATTTGGGGGAGTTTTCACGACAAGCAAACATCAAGGCTGTCAAGCCATGTTTTTCCTGCAGATTTAATTTTGCGCCTTGCTCTATTAGAAGTTTACAGCAATCAGAGGATTGACTAGCTGCATACATTAAAGCCGTCACTCCGTTTTTGTCTGGTAGGTCGATGTCGACGCTGTAGCCAAGTAAGAACCTACAAGAGTCTGTGGATTCATTTTTAGCAGCATGCATTAATGCTGTCAATCCATCTTTATCTTGTAGATGTACATTTACTTTCAGTATTGTCCCACACGGTGTAGGTGTCGCGTTTTTGTCAATGACACGAGTCCTCTCAGCTGATAAAGTTTGTTCCGTGGATGCTGCTGTTTGATCAGTTTCAGTATCCATGTGAATTGTTACATTGTTTCTAGTCAACGCTTCACAACAACTTCGTAAATTGTATTTGGCTGCATACATCAGTGGCGTCAAACCAAGCGTGTCCTGAGCATTTACGTCCGCTTCATAATCAATCAAAAGTGAACAGCGTTGTATGAGAACCTGTTCAGTGTCTTTGAGTAAGCTTTTCTTATAGCTTTTCTGGTAAATCCCGTATGTTTCTATAACATGCATTAACGCGGTTTTGCCACTGGTGTCCTGAACGTTTGGATCAGCCCCAGCCTTAAGCAAACTTTTCAGGGCTTGCGTCGTGTCGTTAAGTTTGTTGACCCACTTCCTGATCGACATCGCAGCAGCCAAACATCCATCGCTAAATCGTGCTGCACACATCGTTGCCGTTAATCCGTTGTTGTCCACCAAATCGTTGTTAGCTCCGATTTCTAGTAGCTTTTTGACCATGTCCAGCTGACCGTTGCTTGACGCTGTCATAAGCGCCGTGCGTCCGAACCCGTCTTGCTTGTCAACCGTTCCGTTTTCTATATGAGCTTTGACGAGATCCATGTTTCTCCTCTCAGTTACAGTCCCTGCTGTCTTGTTAGAGTTTTAACAACATTCGATTAGATCCACACTCTAGGCAGTTTTTGATCTTGGTGTCTATCTGAAGCATATAAAACTTGACATTTTACTCAAGGACACATTTGATACTTTGTCTATGTCCACGTTAACAAAGCCAGCGTACTGCTGCAGACAGATTTAAACCACTGAACACAACACTGAAGAAGTATATTATTATTATACCTACACGTCTTCTTCCCACGCACCAGCCAAGTCCTAATTGTTTGCCCTGATGTCAACGACCTTATACATAGCTGAGCACTAACTATGTAATAAGATATCCTGCACATTCACTAAGCCTATCCAAGTCTCTCATGCTTTATGTCGTAGATTATTCTTGGAAACTATAGGCTTATAGCTTCGTATGATAAGTCCATGTCCTTTAAAAACTGCCCCCTTCAATGAGTGAAGTCTCCTTGACTACATAGTGTGTTACTAACATTCCAGCCGTTCTTTCCGTACGGCAAAAATTGGCTGATCCCATGTTTCCGTGTGTTTCAGCACACTGTACTTGTTTACAGTTCTCATAGTTATGAGGCCATAGTACGTAACGTTGTTTCCATGCCTGGGTTTCTTGCCATTTACATCACACAGCTGGCTTGACACATCAACAATGTGTTCGTGGACATCATTCTGAGCGTGCTGTTAAGAAAGTAAATGAGGAAGATTAGCAAACAAAACCACACTGTGTTATCATCATAGCCCGCTTTATAAAACAACACCTTAAAAAGTCGATTTTTGGCGAAAATCAATTTTTCGCGAAAATCCTTGTTCAGGTCCTTCACAAAATAATAGACGCATGTTCCAGTTGTGACTATGAAAAAAAAAACTGAACACAATTCGGGTCATAAATTCAGTGCACATCATGCAAGCACAAAAATACACCAAGAGTGATTTCATTTTTTGTTTTGATTTCTAAACTTACTGAACCTTCAATTTTCAAGCAAAAATGAGAAACACTGAATTCACTGTTGTTTTCGTTTTTTTTAAATTTCTGAACATATTGAACCTTCAAATTTAATGCCAAAAAAAAATGTGAGAGACAGTGATTTCACTGTTAATTTGTAAACAAATTTGTGAACCTTCAAATTTCAAACAGTAAAGTCATTAACACAACCACTAAAGGTTACAGACTTCTAATTGGACGAAATTAGCAAGTTGTCATATGCGTTAGGAAGACAGTAAAAATCTGTCCAGATTGTGGGGAAGGGGCCCTAGAGTTGTGAACCTACCTGCGAATTAGTTTGCATTCTGTCCTGTTTTTGTAAACTAAACCTGAAGTTTGAGTCACTCACTTTGGTTTCGGTGTGGCCTTCTGTGCGGAGCACTTGACGTTAAGGAAACTAGTTAGCTTATTTACACTTTTCGATGTATCGGTTCGTAGCACGAAAACGAAATGAAAGACCTATAGTTTAAACATAAGCTAATTGAATTCTGCAAATTATTAATGAAAACTTAGAGTTTGTGAAATTTCTTGAGAGTGACAATAGAGAAAACAGTTTATTGGAAAATTGGACTAGACTTCTGCAACCTAAAGTAATACAGGTTTACATTACAGAGCCTACTCTTACATTTCGACTAAATTTTAACACTAAATCATAGATGACTTTCGACTATTATTATAGAGGAAAACTTGAAAATATGGTATGGAATGAGAGTAATTCATTAACAGGTTCTACCACGTGTAACTGGAGATGTTACAGAGACGGTAAAACTTCTTTATTTCCAATGAAATTTTCTAACACGTATACTTTTGCTGGAGCACTCACATATTATGGTAATTAATGAAAATCGTTTTTTTGCGGAAACCTATAGTTCAGGCCTTTCTTCAGCCCCTCACAAAGTATTAGTCCCACAGCCCATTTGTAAGTATAATAATATATATTAAAACAGTTTGGGCCACAAATTTCCTAATCCATCACACGAACAGAGCATGCATTTTCAGCCTCTTAATTCTCTAGCAACTTTTATCATGCATAATTATCACTTTTTTTCACAGTGAAGGAAAATCTGATTTATTTGAAAAGCACAGGTCCCATATATTATACTCGGCATTTTCTCACTGGTATACTATTAATCTTACACAATATATTATATGGTAACTTACATCCCTTCTTGATAAGTTTTATTAGAAACAAGTTTTGAACAGCAGATTTGGTGGCCCAAAATCGCGACAAAAATTTGTTTTTCTTGAAGAGTTTTAACGTGTAGATTTCTCCATGCTTTTCTGGCAAGCAAACCTCTTTATATAGGGTTGGATGTAAATCGTTTCTTCCTTCCTCTGTGAAATTCCAACAGTCGATTTTGGAAAGTTTATTATGCTAACAACGCTAAATTATATCCTGGCCCTGTTACTTTGGCTTTGACATTTCTACCTCTATCATTAACGCAACTGCTTCTTGAATAGCGTAGCCAAATGGTTGCGGCATTGGACTCACGATCTAAGGGTTGTGGGTTCGATTCCCGACCACAGTCGCAAGCGCCATAGGAAAGCATGTCATCTACATGTTTCTCAGTTCATCCCACTTTAAAATAGGTACCTGGCTATAAGCTGTGAAGAATATTGTCAGAATGCTGGTGATCAGCTCCTTCAAATGGCTGCCACACTGTATATTCCCCAGAGAGTTGAGAAAGTCCTAGAATGATCTGGCCAGATGGGGTAATAATAGTGTGCAGTCGCATAAGCGGGCATTGGCCTGGATACGCAGCTTATAAACCACATTATTATAATAATTATTACATTAGCGTTGCCAAATGCCACTCACCTATTTGCAGTTTCTCTTACTTTTGTTGTATTTATGTTTAGTAAGCAAAACGATATTTTATATGTAGTACAAGGTGGAAGCGGCGTGGTCGTGTATGTACGTCTACCTGATTCCAAACTAACAGCAAGGTGATGGGTGCCGACGCAGAGGTCGCGGGTTCGATTCCCACCACATCACTTTCTTTCATTCTTCCATTTTTATGCATTTTGTCTTCTCTTGAGCACTTTACCCTTTATCCTACTTTGTGTGAGCATCTGTTTGCGTCTGCTCACTCCCCACTAGTGATATTTTATATGTTAAGAAAAACAATTTCGTTAATGATACTCTACGCCTAATCACAGAATATCCTAGTTTACCTATTAAGGGAAGGCACATGACTTGGTATGCAACTTATCTCCATGTGTGCACTGGATTTTTATACAAAACTGCACACTAAAGTGCTGAATGGTGCATTCTCCTCCCTCAAAGGTGATGATCTTAGGACAAGTGTCATTAGCAATGGCACTAGTTGTGTGACACCATAATTTACCCACGTCTCTTAGACATCTTTTTGCATGATCTGATGATGGCTTTTTCCCGAATTTCCTGTCTAGATAGTCTAAATAGTTTTTTTCTTTTAACATCAAAGGGTGTTTATAGTTTCAGATAATTCTGCGTCAAGACAAAAAAAAAAAAACTTTAAAAAGCCTTCATTGGATCACACATAAAGGTATCTAACAGATGTGGGTGAAATCTGGTGTCAAACAACTGGTGTCATAGCTAATGACACTTGTTCTAAGATCATCACCCTTAAGGGAGAAGAATGCACCATTCAGCACTTTGGTGTGCAATTTTGTATAGAAATCCAGTGCACTCATGGGAATAAGTTGCACACCAAGTCATGTGCATTACAGTCTCTGGGTAAGGGTAATGCCTTCGCTTTAGCGAAATCGAATCTGTTAACATTTTTCACGTAATATCATTATTACCATAATGTTAGTATTGCCACTTATTGATGCTTTGCTGCCAATTTCTGGCACAACCTCCATTTTTTCCACCAGATCAACTGCTGTTGTTGTTGTTGTTGTTGTTGTTGTTGTTATTGTTGTTGTTGTTGTTGTTGTTGTTGTTACCACCATTCCCACGACCATGTCTGCGTATGAAAGGGACATGGATAGTTATTTGCTTCGCTGTAATAATAGTCCATATTAGTTTATCTTTTTTTTTTCATAAAATTTAAACAGCATATATATTTTTTTTTCGCCTCACAGTGTCTGAGAAACAACCACAGAAAAATATCGAGATGTTTGCTCTGCTACATGATGTCAAAACACCCAGAAAGGCTAGCAGATGATTAGTCCTGACAGTTTGCGTATGCATTTTCACCAATCGTCTCCTAGTTTTTTTCTCGCTGAATGATGTCAAGCAGCGAGAGAATTTAATCGGGGCATACAGAGGAAGAAAATCANACTTTTGTTGTATTTATGTTTAGTAAGCAACACGATATTTTATATGTAGTACAAGGTGGAAACGGCGTGGTCGTATGTACGTCTATCTGATTCCATACTAACAGCAAGGCGATGGGTGCCGATGCAGAGGTCGCGGGTTCGATTCCCACCACATCACTTTCTTTCCTTCTTCCATTTTCTCTCTGCATTTTGTCTTCTTGAGCACTTTCCCCTTTATCCTACTTTGTGTGAGCATCTGTTTGCGTCTGCTCACTCCCCACTACTGATATTTTATATGTTAAGAAAAACAATTTCGTTAATGATACTCTACGCCTGATCACAGAATGTCCTAGTTTACCTAACTTGCGATTTAGCGAAATAGAATCTGTTAACACGTTTCATGTAGTACCATTATCACCATAATGTCAGTATTGCCACGTATTGATGCTTTGCTGCCAATTTCTGGCACAACCTCCACTATTTCCACCAGATCAACTCCTGTTGTTGTTGTTGTTGTTGTTGTTGTTGTTGTTGTTGTTGCCATCATTCCCACGACCATGTCTGCGTATAAAAGGGATATCGATAGTTATTTGCTTGCTTAATAGTCCATATTCCTTTTTTTTTTTCATAAAATTTAAACCGCATATATTTTTTTCTTTCGCTTCGCAGTGTCTCAGAAACAACCACAGAAATATTGGGATTTTTGCTCTGCTACATGATGTCAAAACACCCAGCACGGCTAGCAGATGATTAGTCCTGACAGTTTGCCCATGCATTTTCACCAATCGTCTGCTAGTTTTTCTCGCTTAATGATGTCAAGCAGCCCGAGAATTTAATCGGGGCAAACAGAGGAAGAAAATCACATTCCAACAGGTTATTATTTTTTGGTCTTCACAAAATTGGTCAGGTGGAAGGAAAATGAAAGCGGTGCAAAAAAAAACCTGGAATTTTTAAGCTGTGAAATGAATATCAACTTCCGTCCCTTTAAGCATTGCTAATGTTGTTGAAATCGGTGTCGTGACTGTACTAATTCTACAACAGAAACTACTACATAACTATAACTTCTCTTACTACTATGATTATTGGTAGAACAGGGTTGGGCAAGTTCTGCCAAACAGTTCAGTTCAGATCAAGATCAGTTCACTAAAGGAATAAAGCCCTAGGATCAATTTAACTCAGTTCCATGAAAACAGAGTAGATTTCAGATCAGATCAGTTTCTGTTGGAGTTTTAAAGTTGCATTTGGTTCTGAATTTCAAGATAAGTGTGAAGTGAACTGGTTGAATTTTAGTTAGAGTATTAAAATTCATATCAAGCGGCCAAAGGGTAAAGTTCAGATCCAGATCAGTTCACTCAGATCAAATTCAAATGAACTGAACTTAAGTTCATGAACTTCGTTCATCTCAATTCTATCCAGTCCTGTGGCAAAACTACTGCTGGCACTACTATCACTACTTCTAATACTAATAGATCCATACTCGTAAACTTGCAAGCCTATTATTGATAGCAAAGCTGTCACTCTCCTTGTTACTTAATATGTAAAGCAAAATAATCTTAAGTAATTTTAAGAACCTTCTCCCCTGTTCCTACCCTTTCTTCGCACTTCTGCTACTACCTTTCCCGCTACCACTACCACTACCGCCATCACTACCAGCACCAAGTATTTTGATACTGTCAAACTGCCTAAGTTTAATATGTTCGTAATGCAAAATAATCCAAGTAATTTTAATGTTAAGAAACTTCTCAAAACACACTTGCTCAAATGACATTTTAATTGACCGTGACAGTCTGCGAAATCAATTTTTTTTAACCATACAGCTGTATTGTAGTTTTTATGTGCAGAGTCTAGTTTACGTAGGTGTGTAAGCTGAATGTTATATACTGTAATTTTCAGTAACTTCTCTATGTAAAGCGCTCAGAGGCACTATGTACAGGGATGGGCGCCATAAAAAGTCTATGTATTATCACTGTTATTATTGTTGTTGTTGTTGTTGTTACTATTATTATTATTATTATTATTATTATATATCCAATACTATGTCGTGACTAATTCTACAACAAAAACTTCTATACAACTATTACCTCTGCTGCAACTATGAAAGTTCTGGTAGGACTATCTCTGCCACTAGTAGTCCTACTTTTAGTACTACTAGATCTAAACAATAAACTTGAAAACTATTAGCAAAGCTGCCGGTCTTCTAATTACTTCTACCGCTGCCCCTCCTCCTCATCCTATTACCTCTTCTACTACTTTTATCACTACTACCACTACCACTCCCACTATCGCAACCACTACCAATGCTTAGTATTTTGATATATATACTGTACATTATCCAACACTATGATTAAACCACTCTCTACAATCTTTATCACAACCACTACCCCTACCGCCACTACTTCCAGTGCTAAATATTTTGATATATCCAACACTGTTGTGGCTAACTCTACAACAAAGACCATTACATAACTATTACTTCTACTGCTATAATGAGTTCTAGTATAACTATTTCTACTACTACTATTATGATTTCTAGCTCTACTAGATCTAAACTATACTTGTAAAACTTGAAAACTATTGACAGCAAGGCTGTCGGTCTCCTTATTACTGCTACCACTGTTCCTTCTCCTTCTCCAACTATCTCTGCTACTAGATTTACCACTACCATAAATACTACCACCACAAATACCAGTGCTAAATATTTTGATATAATATATTATCCACCACTATGACTAGACCATTCTCTATTATCTTTACCACTACCACTACCCCTCCAGCCACTACTTCCAGTGCTAAATATTTTGATATATCCAACACTATGTCGACACTAATTCTACATTCTGTCCCTCCTCCTTTTTCAACTACCTCTGCTACTGCATTCACCGCTACCATAAATACTACCACCACAAATATCAGTGCTAAATATTTTGATATATCCAACACTGTGTTGTCACTAATTCTACAGTCTGTACCTCCTCCTTTTCCAACTACCTGTGCTACTGCATTTACCACTACCATAAATACTACAACCACAAATACCAATGCTAAGTATTCTGATTTAGATTATCCAACGTTAAGACTAGACCACTCTATACTGTCTTTACCACTATCTCAATCACTACTGTCATCACCACCAATGCTAAGTATTTTAACTATTATCTTATCCAGTACTATGACTAGACCACGCGCCCATCATCTTTGTTTTCACTTTCTGGGTTATTGGCACCTATTGTTTTGGTTTTTTTTTTCGTTCAGCCATATACTGTATTATATGAAATGTGTTATTCTACAAATACTACTATTACTATGATTTCGGAAGTTTATTTCTCAGTGGAGGTTAAAAGCACTTCCTATCTTTTAGGGGGAGTTAGAAACAAAAGGGGTGGAGGGGATGGTGTCAATTCCCAAAAGTTTTCACAAGTCTCTTTCAAAAATAGTCACTTCACCCTCATAAGATTTTATCCCTACGTTTTCATTAGGCTGCGTTTGACCGCGTGCTAACATCGGCCTAAGACATCTTTAAATGTATATCTATAAGGCTTAAACTGTACCTCATACTTTAAAATTGGATTCTTTATCTAAAACACAGGTCTTTTTACACATTTCTATACCCTAATATTGGCTGACAGGGCCCAAGAAAAGGGGGATTTTACATATTAGCAGACTGAATGCAACTGTACACAACCACTGATTTGGCCTATCAATAGGGATCTGACACCTTAACTTAACTAGTATTTAAACCATTACACACTTACCTGCACCGAATGATCAAAACATTATCCTTCGCAATACAAATGCCTTATGATTTTCCAACTGTCAAAATGTCTCCAACAGCTTTAAACACCTTTAGAAACAGCAAAACGACCATGGAATCTTTCTTCAAAGGCACGATATCACAGAAACAGGTGTTTGTACTTGTAAAACACACTAGACTATCATCGTCACCTGGGCCTACCTGGCCTATACTAGAACTGACTCGTTCTAGTTTACTTACCAGCCGGTTTGTTTGATGGTTGTGTCGAGTGCTGCGTGTAAAGAAAACAGTTTGCTATCTGTGCATACTATATATAGATCTAGATTTAAGTGCGGTAAATATAGAAAAGGTTTTGTTGAGGAGAGAGCAAGACAGTCCAAATGTTTACGCGTAGGTGTAAAATCAATTTCCTTTTTTTTTTTTTTGTCATAACAAGTTGCAAGTAGGCGGACAGACAGACAGACAGACAGACAGACAGACAGACAGACAGACAGACAGACAGACAGGCAGGCAGTAGAGAGACAGACAAAGAACGGACAGACGGACGGATAGATGGATACGGTAGGTAGGTAGGTAGGTAGGTAGGCTAGGTATAGGTAGGAGATAAGTAAAGTGAGAGAGGGGAAGGGGAGGAGAAAGAAAACAGATTAACAGAAAAATATAATATCCAACAGAACACTTACCTTAACTGTGCTATTGGTGCATGAAAACGTGTACTCTTTATTAAGGTGTACCGTACTTCTTTCTCGAGATCCACTTGAATGATGAAATAAAATGACAGACTAATAATGAAGTCATGCATGTGAAATACATACATGATGTTAGGATTACAAGGTATACTTATGAAATGAGTATTTGTTGTCGGGGTTTCATTGTAGATTTAGCTCAGAAAGCGACTGTTACTTTAGCTACATGCGCCCATAATCTTAAGGCGTTACTTTTTAGGTGTGGTATTACTACAACGATCCCTTTCTCTTTCTCTTTCTCTCTCTCTCTCTTTTTCTCTCTCTCTATTTCTTTCTCTCTCTCTCTCTATCTTTCTCTGTCTCTATCTCCACTCTTTCTTTCTTTCTGTCTCTCTTTCTCCCTTTCTCTCCCTCGCTTTCTTTTTCCCTCTCAAGTTGGATGGAAAACAAGCTTGAGGTCTGTCTTTCTCTTACTCTCTCCCATTAAAGTGGAATGGCAAAGGAGGCAGAGCTCTCTCTCTCTCTCTCTCTCTCNCTCTCTCTCTCTCTCTCTCTCTCTCTCTCTCTCTCTCTCTCTCTCTCTCTCTCACTCTGTCTCTCTCTTTCTCTTTCTTTTTCTCTCTCCTTCTCTCTCTCTTTCTCAAACTTAACGAAAAAGTAGGGTTGAGATCGCCAGTGTAAGAACGCAGTCAGGCGTGTAGTGATGTGTAAGTCTGTCTAACATTGCACAACACTACACACTGAAACACAGACGTTTTCTCTAACCTGAAAAATGTCATGACAGACCTATCCGTCATACAGATCTACTAGCAATGTAGGTATAAGACTGCATACCGTCTCGTCTGTTCGTGATGAAAAAAAAAAATTCTATCACTTTTAAGCCAATTCCGTTCGCTGAAAGCCATGCGTAAGAAGCAGTATGACACGGTACCCGTAGTGTGACACCCACTTATGTACACGAACACAGTGGAGCCTCGATATTGTACTGATTTAATATATGCCTGTAGACAGGCGCTGAAGAATAAGACAAATCCAAGCTTCATGTTGATGACTGTTCCAATATTATAATAAGCTATATATATATAAAAGAATCATGAGCTCAAATTTGTGACATCGAGAATGATACAAAGAAACCACGGAGTACAGACAACAAAATAATGTGTTGTTATTGTAGTTCTGAAAGAAAGCAATATATATANATATATATATATATATATATATATATATATATATATATATATATTTCTGTTGTTTTCTATGTTCCTTCGTTTCTTTGTTTATTTATGTAGTATTATCTATATATAGTTACATCGAGCAAAGTCTAGGAAGTGCTGAAGATAGGAGGACGATGGCCATCTTCTTCTCGGTGTTCTTATTTTTGTTGTAAAGGTTGTCACAAAGATCTCAGCGTTATTGGGCCAGCTCTCTAATTGTGGTATACTAATTCCCATCAATTTTTTCCTTATTGAGAACTCTCTTCACTATAACGTTTCATTTTGAGAATCGAATGCCTATTAAGCATTTGGGTGAGAAAATAGGTGATAAAACAAGCGACAAAAATGTATTACCTATCTAGTGCTAGGATCTCCCCTTGTGTCGTTAGCGGTGTTTCCGCTCAAGAGAGACATTCTCTATAACGCAGTGGCTATAATAGAATTAGGTTCATGTGCGAGTGGAGGGGGGAGGAGGCGTGGGAGGATGGAGGGCGGATATTTGTGTGGACCCGAGGAGAAAGAGGAGGTGGGGGAGCGTATCTTGTGCATTTCGTTGAGCTGGTGTCTCAGCTCGGGGAGTGGAAGCACAGTTTCTGTTTACAGTTCGTAGTAACAGAGGCCAGAATCCATGCTCAGACTCTAGCTCCGACTGCATTAAATCCGTCTGTGGGCGTTAAAAATGAAAACGATCAAAATTTCTCTTCTCCCAGCCTACGCCACTGAAAGTGAAACAACGAAAGTCAAAGAAAGAGGAAGATGAGAAATGTAGAGACAGGATGACAAAGATACAGAGAAATAAATGGACTCCGATTCCCCTCTGAGCGCTCCCCTCGGTCTTTTTCAAGGACCACTTACCACTTAGGCTTTTTTGATCCATCTCTCCACGCCAACCCATTGTTAAAGCAATGAAGCAGCCATTTCTCAACAAGCTTATAGTTGTCAGGGTAACTATACCATGCTTAGACGACAATTCTTGACAGACATAAAGATTTAGTTATAGTTAGATGGACCCCGCGGGGGTGTTTTACACAGTTTAGTGTAGTACTTTTGAATAAAGCATGTGTTAATTTGTTTCAGCACATATGAGATGACGTGAAAGTTATCATGGTGACACTGTCTCCGCACGATTCCCGGCGCACGGACGACAAGTTGAAGATAGGACATGCTTTATTTTGTTGCCTCGAAAGCACATCCCGGCCTGTCCTCGTGCGCGACAGAATGGCGTCGTTGCATCCGGTCGGAAAAAAAAAGCAACAGGCGGAATCCAAACTACACAAGTTTAACATCAATAAAATTGCAGCCTAAAGCATTTTGAAAGCCATTTTTGAAATCAGCATAGATTTTATCAAAATCCTGATGGCGCGCTTGACATCTTGGAAATATGCGAATAAAAATAGTTTTGAGAAAATTTAGTGAATTTTTACAAGAGAACAACAACAACAACAGCAATTTAAAAACACANACACACACACACACACACACACACACACACACACACACACACACACACACACACACACACAGATATATATATATATATAGAGAGAGAGAGAGAGAGAGAGAGGACCACTCCTACTACTGGTAGATCTATTCATTCAAAAACCATTCTTCGTTGCTCCAACGTAAGTGATTTTAAATTCTCCATCACTCAATATTTGTAAACATGGCTTCTTTAAATGATGAAGAACTTATTGTGTACCGTGGAGTCGCCGCACGTACTATGATCACTTTTTGAGACGCAACACAGTGGTGAAAAGTGCGGCATAAAACGCAAAGCTCCAGTATAATGCTCGCCATAAAGATTCAAGGAACTTCTTGGTAACAGGTTGGTGGCGTGCTTTGTAGAGAATAAATAATATTATTGTAGAGGTAGGCAGGGAGATAGGCACGCAGGCAGGCAGGCAGACAGGCAGACAAGCAGGCAGGCAGGATGACGGATTGACGAACTAACTTATGGGCGGACGGATGGACAGACGGACAAAGAAAGGCAGGCGGGCACACTGATAGACAGACTGGTGGACGGGCAGACGGATAGGCAGACAGAGATGGACAGACAGGAGGGGAAATGGACAGACAGACACACGCACACACACACACAGGCAGACACACACACAGACAGACAGACCCTAACCCTCCACTCTATCTCTCCAACCATCAATCCCTACCCTCGCTTCACATTCGTACTAATCCCAATGCAATCAGTTTATGAGTTACGATCATGTTCACCCCCCCCCCCCCCCACTNCCCCCCCCCTCCCCACTCTTCCGGTTTTTTTTCTCTTGCAATTCTGATGTCACAATTTGGTTGCGCTCGCTCACTCTCCTCCCTCCACCCCTACTACCTCTCTCCTTCATAATATTATATCTTGAAGCTGTGTCCGTGGCGTCTATAAGAATTAAAACAAAAACTGTATTTGTTTCCGAGGGACGTTGAAATAAATAAATAAATAAATAAATAAATAAATAAATAAATAAATAAATAAAAAACATTCACTTCGTGTACAAACAGTCTTCTCAAAATCATGTATTAATTGTAAGGTCGACCCTGATTTTTGGTTTTTCAAAGAGCCTTTTTGCCGCTATTGGGAGATCTTGTATAAAAAGAAACACGAAAGACCGTCAGAACAGCGGGTAAGCAAATTTTTCTCTCAGATTATTTGCTACCTTTTTTTAAAGTTTTTCTCTTTACATTGCCTTTGGATGCATTGCACTGTGGCTATGGGAGCGCTGAATCTGTCAGAGAGTNATAAATAACACATATGAGAGTACAACTTACCAAAATGAATAGATAATAATTCTAAAACAAACATGCATGTTATTGTTGATTCTACTGTCTAAATGAAATAAATAAGTAAATAAATAAATAAATAAATAAATAAATAAATAAATAAATAAATAAATAAATAAATAAATAAATAAAAACAAAAAAACATTCACTTCGTGTACAAACAGTCTTAATGGGAGAAATTCCATATGTGTGCCAGAAAGATTTCCTCAAGCAACACACCGAACCAACAACATACCCTTACCCTAACCATAACCCTAACCCAGTGTCAGGGTTAGGGTTAGAGTAGGGTTAGGGTTAGGGTTAGGGTATGTTGTTGGTTCGATGTGTTCCATGTGGAAATCTTTCTGGCACACATATGGAATTCCTCCCGTCTTCTCAAAATCATGTATTAACTGTAAGGTCTACCCTGATTTTTTTGTTTTTCAAAGAGCCTTTTTGCCGCGAGTGGGGATGTCCATTCCCACCTGCTCCTCTCCCTATTTGAATGCGTACACAAACACCAGACAAATGTGCAGACAATCTAAATTAAAACACAAGGAGTGAGTGAAAAAAAAAAAAAACCCAGAAAGCCATTCAGAGCTGATGAAGCTTAAAGAAAGAAAGACGGTAACTAGTTCTGATACACGTTTTTTTTTTCTTTTTTTTTACTCCTCTGAAGTTTGTTTATGTAGAATAATAATATACGAGAAGAAAGGGAACGCGAGGATAGCTCACCACAGTTAGACCTGAGTACTATTAGCTACGACCTACTTGACAAGAACATAAAATAATAAAAATAAAAATATGTGCAAAAATAAAAACTCCCNCCCCCCCCCACACCACATGCTTTGAACAGTATGTGATTTAAGCAAAAGCTCACAAACCTCAATCTCGAGAACTTGCGGTAGTAAGAAAAAAAAAAGGCTGTCCTCTTAGTTTTGCCACTCGCAGGGATTTTCCCCGCAAGAAGCATTTTACGAAAAGCCATTTTCCTCTACCTAGGTGAGACAGTTATACGTTACGTACGTTGTAGGGGGAAAACTCGTGAAATGTGAGGTAAAGTGGGTAAAATGTCCTATTTTCCTGTTTACACAATAAAATTATAGGATTTTGTTCACTAAATTTCCTTCAACATCAAGCGTAGGAAAACAGAACAAAGATCACTGACAATTTAGGAGAAGTGCACATACCCAGAGTGGCAACACGATCTCCTCTCCATGTTTTGCGACTGATCATTCGCCTAGACGCCTCGGAAGAACAAGGTCGATTAGTTTGATGAAAGTTAGATAGAAATTTTGATGCAAAAGAAAAGGGGTCACCAGCTCTCGTTCGACATTAACAGTCTCACTACGAGGACGAAAAAGAGGAAGAAGAAGAAGAAAATGACGACAACGGTGAGATGGCATTGGTGATGTGCTGACCAGTTTGAAAGTCTGCGTGTGTGCCAAAATACAGCCTTGGACAGACTGCACTGGAAAGAGAAAGCTAAGGAGTTATGTTTGTTTTCGTGGGTCGTCTTCGTTCTCGATCTAGTTTGTTTTCCCAGTGCTTTGGGAGGAATTCCATATGTGTGCCATAAAGATTTCCTCAAGCAACACATCGAACCAACAACATACCCTAACCCTAACCATAACCCTAACCCGGTTTCAGGGTTAGGGTTAGGGTTAGAGTAGGGTTAGGGTTAGGGTATGTTGTTGGTTCGATGTGTTCCATGCGGAAATCTTTTTGGCACACATATGGAATTCCTCCCAGTGGGTTAAATGCTTAGAGTTGCCAGCTTAAGGGAAGAAAAATTGACAAGTGTTGGGAGCATACAGATACCATGCCAACCTAAATGTTCAGGAATAAAAGGGGTAATCAAATTTGAGGTAGTCACCTGTTTCAGTAATGTTCAACTGTGGCAGCACAATGCTGTTCCAACAGAAAGAAATTGTATGATGGAAATAAGGTACTCGATGCTAGAGTATTACATTGAATGTTTGGGTGGGTTTTTCAAGGGATTTCAATGATTGTGCGTTTCATCCTCGTGTTTTGAAACGAGCTTAGCAAATACGACGTTTGAAAAGGAAAAATGCAATCGCATATACTATCATCGGCAGGCCAGATGGGCAGTTACATTCGTAACTTAAGTTTTCTTTGCCTTTGACGGTGTAGTAGGCGAGATTAAGCCCCTTCAAAACATAATCAAGTTTGGGATAGTTTATATCACGAGGTATAAAAGGTATGGGTTAGATTATACCTTCTTGTTTCATACCCCATCTGCAAGAATTTTGCCATTTAAATACTCATACATAAGCAAAAACTTCATTTTTTGGTACATGTATGATCTTAGCGCTTTGTCTGGTGATAGTGTGTGGTGGTGTAATGGTGAGTGATGGTGTATTGTGGTGGTACTGAAGCTCCACTATAATCTTTGTCTTAGGGGTAATGATGGTGCACTGTACGATGATAATGGTGATGCTTTACTATAGTGGAAATCATGTGGCTGTGATGATAGTGATTATGATCTTGCACTGCTGTGGTGCAGTGCTATGTTGCTATAGCTAATAGTGGAGATGCATTGTGGCATTTCATTGTGATGTTGGCGTTGGTACAGTGATGGTGCGCTGTAGCTGTGCATCGTTATGTTGATGATGGCGATGGTGTTCCTCGGTGCATTATTAAGATGGTGTTGGTGATGGCGCACCGCAGTGGAACATTGTGGTATTGGTGATGGTGATGATGCACCGCGGTGGTGCTTTGTGATGTCGGTGATGGTTGTAGTGGAATGTTGTAGTACACTGTAACACT
>JAWQUT010001279.1:11033-23523 GCA_033807755.1 Ellobium chinense | reverse complement strand
TTTGTGGATTCTGTTGCATAACACTTCTTCGATAGTTCACTCTAATACAACTACAACTAGTACGATTGAATAACACTTCTTTTCATTAATATGATTACACTTTAATAGCAACTATCACTAGTACAACACTTAGTGCATCCCTATTTCTACACTTAAAGAACGCAACCTTTCACTCTAGCACCTCTACTCTACTCTACTAGACTCTTTACGTCTCTTCTCCATCACGCTCCGATCTAGACTAATTTCCAGACTCCTCTCTCCCTCCTTCATTCGTCCATCACGTGACTTCACCCCTCAGTCCTTTACATTATGATTGGTCACTCAGACTGGTCAACTGGAGGTGAACAGGACCGAGGGGAAAACTCAAGTTACATTATCTCACGGAGATTCAACCACCTAGCATCTGCCTGCCTAACATAAATCTTACCACGGCAAATTAAACATGTCTTGCATTCGTCTTTCATTCCCATGCACACAAATAATTGGGCATACATCAGTGTCCAAGCTTCGTGGCACTGCACTAATTTTCTGACCACCCACAAACCGAGAATCCCCACAATATCCCCCTCTATGAAAAGAAAAGTCGTCCCGACTTCCGCATTACATAATAACAATATCTCCATAACATGCAACATCGTCTCATTCACTCCTGACTACCATCAGTTACATCTAGTTACTTAAACAATGCTTATATAGGGATGCACTTCCAATATAAAATGTAATTAGGATTACGACACCAAGCATGCAACAACGTCATATCAATGTAAGGCATCATGACTGGTAAACAGCAAGAAATTAACAAAGTACTTCAAAATATGAGGCATCAAGATTCCAACAGTACTGTACCCTAAGTTCAACTGTGAGGCTTAATTACAGTACATCGGACAATCAATAACAATTTGGATCTGATCCATAAATGTAAAGCGTCAGTTATTTAAAAATCGTCACAGTGTGTACACAAAATTCCAGCATGGTCAAATGAAAAACATAATGCAAAACTGTGACAACATGGTGCCAGAATTATGAGTTAATATAATGTCTTTATGCCAAATGAGTCTCAAGATTTCAACTGATGTCGGGTGGTGCTAACTTGCACAAAGGGCACCTAGCAAGTCAGCAGAGTCAACGATCAATGGTTTTAAAAAAATAACTGCTATTCATGAATGACAATTGCAATGGTAACTGCCTTTCAAGATTTCAAGATAAACTCAGTGAGGCATAATGATTTCAGTTGTCCAACATTTCAATGAGTGTAATTGTTAACAAGTTGATGACTGCAGTTGTCACACAACTGAACTAAAAAATACAAAAGTTTGTATCCTGACCTTAAACGTTAACATTCATGTGAAGCAGGAAAAATAAAAGCACCGCAAGTTATCAAAAGGAGATTATTCAAAAGAAAAATTGAATAAACAGATTATGAATCATCAAAACAAGCGCAAGGAAGTATAGTTAGGGTGCGTAAATGAGCGAGTAAGTCAGTTTGCCAAAAGTAAGTAACAAGATTTGACCGTCGTCATGTCATGCTAACCTGAATGTGTGGCCAATACACGCAAGTAAGCAGACCTGACGCTCATTGTTATTAAAGTTGACCTAAATTGTGTAACTGCAATAATTTAAGATCGACTCATTACAGCACCAATCAACTAACGAGTAAATAGGAAGATGTATAAAAATGTAGACCCCTTAGTGGTAATGAGTGACGATGCATAAGTAAATATGACAAGACAAGCAAAATCATGCAAAAATGTTCATTAACCATTCATGTGGTTGTAACAATTCAGTCAATCTCCAGTCAGTTGGTAATCTAACGACGAATCAATCGCTCAGTAACCTCGTACTACATTAGTAAAGTCATTTCGTAATGAAGAACCACCTAGCCAATCTATCCAAGTTCCATCATGCTCATACTGTTCTGTTGCAATGTCAACAAAGATGACCTCGTCTAAGGTCAGTACAGCTCCTCACATTTAGGTCATGAGTTCACAGGATAACTCCCCGAAGCCGTTCTGATATCGCATAGTTCATGTAGAAGGTCAAACACAGTTCGGTCATGCCGCATCCTCAGAGAATCGTAGAAGATTTATGTCCTTTCGCCGTAAACTGGTATCGCTGGTGTGCTGTGTGCGATGTGGGGTGTAATGTTTCAAGGGTTGGGGAGAGCAGATAATTATTATTCTAACAGACATCACTGAACACAGAACACAGGTAACATTGTCCATTTCCACAGCATTCGACAGAAGTCAATTCGCCTCTGTCATACTCGTACATCTCAAGAGAATCATACAATGACATGTACTACTTCAGCATCATAATCACCAACAGGAAAGAAAAAAAAACATGTCTCTGCAACTCTCAACTCTTAGTTGCAACTTCGCCTCACTTCACGGCGTACTCTCATCAACACTTCTTCGATATGACTGTGATTGCATTTTAAGACGGGTTAGAATGCTGCTTCATCACTAGACAAATCCACCATCATCTCAACTTTCTCCCTCTTGCTTACCTTAGCTCGAGATAAATCGCGCATAACGAAGAGGCAAGTAGGGGTTTCACATTATCTCATAGCACTGCAATTTTGCAGGTACCGCTGACGACTAGGATCAGCATACCCAATACGTGTAATCGCTTGTCTTAATATCAGTTAACGGCATTCTGCGACGGGGCAGAAGAGCAGCAATAAAAGAATTAAAACAATGATACAGCAATTCAACAAAAATGTTCCCTTAATCACACTCTCATGCGATCATAGTCAAAAATGTCAGCCACACATATTATGCTACCGCAGTCATTCTGATCATAAAACATCCATTTATAAAATCATACCCTCTCATAATCATCGTCAACCAGATTTTCCTAAAAGTTCACAAAATATCAACTGCTACCTGGCTCTCATATTATTGTGTGAAATGCAGGGTATATGTGTGCGTGTGTGGTGGGTGTTGGTGTAATGTTCAGTGCCTGAAGACACAAAGTGATCGTGCGGTCAAGGTCTTCGATGCTATCCTATGATACCTTATTAGCCTTCTCTTTAGAGAGCAATTCGTTGATTATTACAGATCTGTTTCCAAAACTGGTGGTAGTTTTGGGGAAGCTGCGTCTAGTTGGTCCTTCAGGCAACTGTTTTGTAGCCGCAGTAGCCAACCTGGCGGGTCATCGCAGAAGTAGGGCTTTAGCCTATCATGATGTACGATTTTAGGCTTCGCCATACCCTCTGTTTTTACCTCGAACAGAACATCGCAGAATCTTTTGGAGACGACGTATGGCCTACCCATTTATTTGGATTCAGCTTTGGGTTGAGGCCCACTTTCCTTGTTTGGTCGACCAGGAGCACGCAGTCCCCGATCTGATAGGTGTTCTGTGATGCTCTGACATCATGGTCTCTCTTTTGACGCTGAGCCGCTGATTTAAGGTGATTTCTGGCGATGGTGTAGACCTCATCTAGCTTGTCGCTGAGTTGTTTAACGTATTCGTGAACTGAATGCGTAGGTTTCGCTACCGGTGCCCCCAATGCTAAATGAATGGGCGTATTTAATTCCCGTCCGAACATCAGATAGTTGGGGCTGTATCCAGTGCTAGGGTGTTTGTGACAGCGGTAAGCGCTAATGAGTTGTTGTAGATGTGCATCCCAGTCCTTTTGATTGTTGGTTACGAATGCACATATCATTTTGATGAGGACGGAATCGATGCGCTCCGCCTGGCCGTTACTTGCCGGGTGGAATGAAGAAGTTCTTGTCTGCTTAATTTCTAGTAATTCAAGGACTTGTTTGAATAATCGACTTTGGTAATTGGTGCCTTGATCTGAATGTAATTCAAAGGGACAACCAAAACAGAGAAAAAGTTATTTACCAGAGTTCGTGCTGTGGTTTTGGCAGAACAGTCAGGCACTGCATATGCTTCCGTGAACTTTGTAAAACCATCGACTGCAACCAGAATGTACCTGTTTGCTGTTGCTCTTGTTGTAGTTGTTGCTGCTGCTGCCGAGTCTCTGGCATACACCAGTTCTTCGAAGGCGTTTAAAGGTTCTATCCCACCGCTGCCACCATTGTAACGAATCTTCCCTTTTCTCTTGTAGTCTTGTCAGTTTATGGGTTCTGTTGAATAACACTTCTTCGATAGTTCACTCTAACACAGCTACAACTAGTACGATTGAATAACACTACCTTTCATTAATATGATTCCACTTTATTGACAACTATCACTACTACAATACAACACTTAGTGCATCCCCATTCCTACACTAAAGGAAACGCTACCCTCCACTCTCGCACTTCTACTACTACTCGACTGCCTCTTTACGTCTCTTCCCCATCACGCTCCGATCTAGACTCTTCCAGACTCCTCTCTCCCTCCTTCATCCGTCCATCACGTGACTTCACCCCTCAGTCCTTTACATTTTGATTGGTCACTCAGACTGGTCAACTGGAGGTGAACAGGACCGAGGGGAAAACTCAAATTACATTCTCTCACGGAGATTCAACCACCTAGCATCTGCCTGCCTAACATAAATCTTACCACGGCAAATTAAACATGTCTTGCATTCGTCTTTCATTCCCATGCACTCAAATAATTGGGCATACATCAGTGTCCAAGCTTCGTGGCACTGCACTAATTTTCTGACCACTCACAAACCGAGAATCCCCACAATATTATACTTTTCAAAGTACCGATAAAGCTGATCTTCTACAAAACGTCTACTTCTAGACTAGACAAAAAGTTTGGGGAGAGTTTTGAGGCGGTGGGGGTGGAGAAAGGGGAGAAGTTTTGCCAACGGCGTGGCATTATTGAACTGTCACTCAGCCAGGCATAGATCCAGATCTCTTTATCTTATAGTACAGGATAAAATTTATAATATAATATGGTAGCTTCACTTCGTCAGTGTGATGATACAGATTTCAGAATATAAATTGGAGGCATAGTAAAGCCTTCGATAATAAGACAGCTTATACTATATACGGAAAATATTGTAATAATTGCGTAAGTTTGTCTGTTGCTATATAGAGAACGTTTGGACTTTTTTTCTTGTTTCTATTTTTCTTGTAACTTTTTTTCTGTTTCTTTTTTTTCCTGTTTCCTTTTTTCCAGTGACTTTTTTTCCAGGCACCTTGGACTCGACTCATTCGAGTTTGCTGAATTTTGAAAGACCAGTATTGAGCTACAATCCAGGTCTGAAAAATTTGTTTGGAAAGGGGAGGGCGTGGGGACTGTGATTTCGACTTACTTGTAATCGACGACTTCGTGTTTGACTGTATTATCCACTTCATAGATTTAAGGTTTTGGAAGCTTAATCTACCCCCTCCTCCCTCATAAATGATTTCAAATTCATCTTGAGATCTAGGCACTTCTAGCACTACTCGGAGAGTCCTGGAAAGCAAAATTATTCCGTTTCCCATCCATACACGTAATGACTGAAAGTATTTTCTATAAATCACAGCTGATTAATGTGTGAAGTTTTAGAATTAAGATAAAATATTGCTGCAGTAAAGCACTCCTATGGACGCATGCTTTCTCTCACTCGATTCCCATCCATCTCTTTCTATCTGAGTTTCTCTCTCTCTCTCTCTCTGACAAGAAATCAAAGAAGGGGAATTGCTAGGCTGGCCCATCTTCCCCCACTGCCCCCTNCCTCCCCCCCCTTCCCCCACCGAGCCACCGGCGGGATCCATCACTATTTGTAGCAGCTGACTGAAATTGCACGTAGGTGTTGACATGGTATGTGAAAAAAGCGTCATTCATTTTCATGCTTGAAACAGAAAATTGTGATCTTGAGGGGAAAAAGAGGGGTGGATGGGAGGAGAGGGGCATGGATTCAATAAAGTAATAATGTAATCATATAAGTCTATACATAATGGAGTAGACTAGACTTATCTCAAGAAAATATACAGATCAAAACAACACACACACAACGAATGATACACAAATGTCTTCCACTCCGAACCAAAGGTAAACAAAGCAAGCCAGGCGTAGCTGTGGACTTATGACGTCACCGAGAGAGAGCGAGCGAGGAAAACAGGGGGGATGCAGTCACAGCCGGTCAAGGCACGAGATCTGACTCACGTAAAAGCGATTAGCACGCGTGTAGTCTTATTAATATTAGGGTGGCCTGTGGGGATTGCAATAAGTAATTGAATAGGGATAAAAGAGACCTGGTTGCACAGATATTGTACATAGTTTGTCTTATCATCAGAGAAACAACGGAAGGGAAGGTGTAGCAGCATGCATGAAACAAACACAGTACTATGCAGCAACGATGTGCTTTACCATCTAAACCACGAATGCATCATAACAATAAAATATAGCAACAACAACAAAATCAACGAAAGCATCAATAGTACTGTATATCTTGTTATTAGGCATACCGACCTATCGTTTACTCCATACAGATAAGACTAGTGCGTGTTTCCTTCATGTGGGTAAACTGATCAAGAACAAGGTCGTAGAAGGTGCTTTTTAAAGGAAGACTGCACCGTCCTACAGACCATATTAAATCATACGATACCCTATTATTCCAATAAAACAGTCTTTCAAGTGTCTGTCATAATGATATAACGCCTCTGCTGGCCCCAGACAACCCACAGGGTTACATTATCCAAAGTCTGAATTGTTACAACCACTGCGCGCATGGCGGCCATAAGCTTAAGTCAAATACAGTACGTTCTTGCCACGTGGCCAAGCTGTCTAGCCAGTGCTCTGCGGACGGGTGATAGCATGTTGGTATGAATGTATTAATTCCTCTGTGAACAGTAGGTATGCCAAATAAAATCATGCTGAGGCAATAAAAATGCAGAATACTTTTCTTGGTTTACACTATCAAACTTTACGTTTGAATTTGAAATACTACAACCTTAATTAAAAGCTGAATAATACATTGTCAGGTAGAGGTGTCTGTACCTGCTGGAACATAAGTGACGTCAGCGTTTTTGCCACAGGCTTCTACTGATCGGGGAAGGGGAATAATTCTGGACCCAAGAGCCAAACCCGGTAACTCTAGGTCTCTTTATTGCGTTATAGGTTACAGACCTGTAATAGGATTGGACCCTTTTTTCCTCTATGGGCTATATTTACATTCTGAGCTGCCCTCTAAACCCAAAGTTTTAGCTTTCACCCAGACCCATACCAGATTGAAGCCCATTATGTGGCCCAAATTTTAAGACTTACCCAACCCTAGCAAGCCCATTGAAATTTTGAGCTTGGTTGCTATTTGTAAACAGAGCCTACATTTTTCACTGGTCAATGCCAAACCCCTCCTCTTCCGCCTGAGCACACCCTTGACCTGGCAGTTCCAGCCCAGGGCTAAATAGTGCCTGGTAAAATAAAGTAAAATGGACACAGATTCCCATGATATCAAAATTTCCCCCCTGGAGCCCCCTGGAAGCAGGGCATGCCAAAAGAGGGAAAAGGGGAGATGAAATATACCCCTAAGTCGCAGGACCAAAAAGTGAAAGTACAATTACAGGCCTGTAACCTATTTAATACGTAGGACCACAAAGTGAAAGTACAATTACAGGCCTGTAACCTATATTATACGCGCACGGTAACAGAACGATATTCTTTCTTCGCAAAATTGACTCGGTGGGCACCATAGATAATTTTTAGAGAGAAAAAGTACTGAAAAACGGAAAATTATTTTTGATGTGCGTGTCCTACTTTAACGACAGTTCTTTGATCACCTTCCACAACAAATAACTTCATGACTTCATGTTTCTTGTTCTTATCTGGCTTGTACCTCTATGTGTACATGTCATAGTTGAGAGTGTATGGATTTTTTTTATTCGTCGTAAGACGCTAAGAGAGTGCACGGCGCAGGCATAACTGGCTCTTCCGAAACAACAGACGGTCTAGATCTAGAGTTAGTCTCTGGATCTAGTCTACGACAGAAACACGGAGATTTGAAGTGACTCAAGTGTCTCAAGTCTTACCTAACACACATGATCCCATTCGAAATCGGCGAATGGAAAAAGGGGATCATTCATCTGACCTCTTTCTTGGTCTCGCTTCTGTTCCGTAAACATTTAGAATTTTGCCTAGAGGCATGGAAATTCTAACATTGTTGGAGGGTGCCACTGGGGCTCAGGCTGAATGCAAAATGCTGATTTTTGCCCCTTTTACAGTAGAGAAGGAGCAAAATCCAAAATGACTACCTGGCTAGCAAAGCAGCTGAGCTGCGCGAAGCCCGGACAGAAAGCCACACGGACAAAAAGTCACATGACTTTTCATCCTAGGACCTAAAGTCATTTAATTTGTAGAGGCTTGGTGTTATGACATATAAACTGAGAATAAGTAATAATACTGTTAAAAATCATTGTGAAGAGCCTAATTAATATGTTTAAGCCAAACTGCACAAAATGCAAAAAAATTACAAGTATTTTTTTTTTTTAAATTCAATAACTTTTTCGTTAGTGGATGGATTTTGACGAGGTATTTTTTCTTTTTCATTTTTCACAGAGAGCAGAAAATTTAAAGTTTTTTGTCTTTACTCAAGCTGAAATTTTACTTTGTGGTACCTGATGAGTAGGAAATATATGGAGGAGGTAATTACTAGTTTTTTCCCTTGGGACCCTGCTCTCCAAAAATCCTCCAAATGAANTTTTTTTATTCGTCGTAAGACGCTAAGAGAGTGCACGGCGCAGGCATAACTGGCTGCTTCCGAAACAACAGACGGTCTAGATCTAGATTTAGTCTCTGGATCTAGTCTACGACAGAAACACGGAGATTTGAAGTGACTCAAGTGTCTCAAGTCTTACCTAACACACATGATCCCATTCGAAATCGGCGAATGGAAAAAGGGGATCATTTATCTGACCTCTTTCTTGGTCTCGCTTCTGTTCCGTAAGCATTTAGAATTTTGCCTAGAGGCATGGAAATTCTAACATTGTTGGAGGGTGCCACTGGGGCTCGGGCTGAATGCAAAATGCTGATTTTTGCCCCTTTTACAGTAGAAAAGGAGCAAAATCCAAAATGACTACCTGGCTAGCAAAGCAGCTGAGCTGCGCGAAGCCCGGACAGAAAGCCACACGGACAAAAAGTCACATGACTTTTCATCCTAGGACCTAAAGTCACACGGACAAAAAGCCACATGGACAAAAAGTCACACGGACAAAAAGTCACATCACAGTTTTCCTTGCGTTCAACAGACCATCTTTCAACCCAACCCTCCTCTCTAATACTACAGGAATCAGGAAGTTGACAAACGTTCAAATATCGTAGTCTGTTTGAGTTGACTCTGAACGTCATACGAATAACACAAAGGCGGGCAATTTACTGTTTGCCTAAATCAAGGAGGATATGTTTTTAGTCTGTGTCTGTCTGCCTACCTGCCTGCCCGTCTTTCTGTCTCTGTCTGACTACTTGTTGAAAATGTATAAAAAAAAACAAAACGTTTGTGATGTTTTGCCTGGCTTGTTTTTGTGCGTCTGTCTGAACCTGGTTAAGTACAGTATGCCCTCGACCTCCAAGCAGGGTAAGCAGGAGAAACGTTCACTGAAATATTAAGTGCTCGGCTAACCGAGGGGATTATGGGTAGAATGTCCAGCTAACATTCTTTCTGTTGAACGCAAGGAAAACTACAATGTGACTTTTTGTCCGTGTGAATTTTTGTCCAAGTGACTTTTTGTCTTAAGATAAAAAAGGTCATGTGACTTTTGGTCCGTGTGCCTTTTTGTTCGAGCACTGAGCTCCATTTGAGGCACCCTAGTGCAAGAATCATTGTTTTCACATACATGTAGTTTAGTACACGAGGCGTGGTCCGAGGGTTCGACTTTCATAGTCAATACTTTGAAGTGACTTGCGTAGCTTTTTCTTCTCCTTCAGTCTACCACTAAGTTACAAATTCATAAAGGGGATGAGCGCTGGCATTTATATCGATACTTTGTGGTAGTCTTCTGTTGTTGTTTTTTAATATTGTATGAAGCATTCTGTTTTCAAGCAGTAGTCAGCGACTATTTATTTAACCACCATTATGCTACGCCTCTGAGTAAGGAGCAAAGCTGTCTTTTTAGATGAATCAGAAGAGTTTACTCTGCTTAACATAAAAACTGCATTTGATTTAGACTCTTTGTTGATCCATTCCCACACAAGCACCGATTTTTGTTTCCTTGGCTTCAGTGCAGCACCATTTTCCCTTTGGTACACCACCAGTTATTAGTAACTGTGGACGGCAGCCCCCAATAACCAGTTATCGATAACAAAGTACATGTAACTGTGCGATCGGTACTGCAGATAAAAATCATGGTGTTTTGATGAGCAAAATCACTATCTTATCACTGTTTCATTTCTTTTCTTGTCACCAGTCCCCAAAAATCACAAAATACAGAGTTGATAAATCTACATGATAAGGGGCATTTACACGTGGGGATTGGTCGCATGCGAGATAACTCGCGACTTCTCTTACGCAATTTCTCCCCAACATATATCTCCATTTACACGTGGCGATCTCATTGATACAAATCCCGTGACGCATCGCCAGTCTGCCACTTGTACGGATTTATGCTACGGTAGGACAACCCATTTTCAAACCAAAATTGAACACAAAATTCGCCACTAGAAAGTTATTGGAAAAATCGTGAAAAAACAGTGAATTGGATGCAAAAGCAGATTTCCTTGATTTCAACAGTGAAATGACGGTGGTTTTTCTCTTAATAATGCTTCTACATTAGAAAAATGTGTTGAAAAATCACTCGTAGGTAAAGCAAATGACCCGGTGGCAACACGCACTCAAACAAGATGTCTCAGGACCAGTATCTGGATTTAATCTTCCACAGAGGTCGCGGGTTCGATTCCCACCACATCACTTTCTTTCATTTTCTCTCTGCATTTGTCTTCTTGAGCACTTTCCACTTTATCCTACTTGATTTCTATAAGCCAGTGCTCCGTTTCATCCTTGTATTATTACACTTCCACAGGCATTCTAGGGATCTGTACATTTCAATAAAACCCAAGATCGTCTCCTTGGACCACGTCACCATCGTGGAATCTACACACAGCGTTGGTGTGTAGCCTGGGCACATGCACAGTGCCAGTGCAAAACAATGACTGTGTGTCATTTTAAAAAATCTTTTGAATAAAGCATTAAATCGAGGTCCTTTCGCGTAGACTTTGTTAGTTTTGATACGCTGATTACGAAAATGTCATCAGTTTTAAGCTAGGATGAGTATTTAACTATTTATTTGCAATTAAAAATCACCCCACTCACGAAAACATCAAAGGAAGCCGCCACGTGATTTAGTGGCTACCGATCGCACGCCCAAAAATCAAGCAGCGCTTGATTTCTGGGGACATGCGATTTTTCGTATTGAGTTCATGCGATTTTGCGTTTACACGTGGCAATTTCTCGCCATGATCCTTGATCGGGACGGATCACGGGGATAAATTGCTCCGTGTAAATGGGCCTATAGAGAATGAGCTAAATGGCAGGCCTAACGGATAAGTCATCTAAGTCAGTACGGATATAGGCCTAGACATTTCCCGCAGCCGGGTTTTTAAGACTTCTGAATGTGACTTGTTTGAAAGCAGAGACTGCAGGAGCCACACATCATGGTAAACATATCGATGGTGTCGGGTACAAACCGTGTAAGTCCGAGATCGGGGCCCAGACCTTTTTTTTCGATAAATAGCTAAAGCATTGCGCATCATGTCTATAAGTATTTCTCAAATTTCTGCAGAGGAAGTCACAAGAACTATAAAAAAACCGTCTAACGCTCCGCCAGCTCCCTCTGGTTATCAGCTCACACCATCTACTACGTCGGGCGTTGTGGAGTCTCGTACAGCGCATAAAAAAACTACATTTCGTATGACGCGAAAATGTTTTTGTCCAAACCATGGGATAATACATTAAAAGATTTAACAGGTTATGCGGGTGTGTATTTTTTTTTTTTGTTAAATTTTTGTGCATCCTGAATAGCCTTGATTAGAAAATTTATTCAAAATTAGTTGCGCTACCGAGTTCGGCCTTTTGTGCAGTGTGAACTACGTGTGTATGGCGGGAATGAGTTTGACGTTTTGTGCCCAGAGATAGACGTTTTAATGGTTCTACCTAGAAACTGATAACGGCCACATTTTGATTAATCTAGAAATATTACTTATCGTTAACAGAGCCATGATTCAGATTTTAGCAGCAGTTCCAAAAGATTACGAAAGTCATGACGGCAACATGTGAAATTTGATAAATCCCGAAATTTCAGTCAAGTTAAACCTGGAGTTGTCGATGCAGACCCTTAAACTTAAACTGATCATGTAAAATGTAGCTTTTGGGGGTTTACAAAGGATACAAAAATTGATAAAGCTAATATTTTTTATAAACCATAAAATATTAACCCTTCTTGCCAGATTTGTCATAAGTGGAGTCAAGAACTGAGATTGCTAAGTATGGGTTCTTGTGATCTTCGTAGGATTGGAATATTGATAATTAATGCAATATACCGGTACTGATAACCTCAGATTATTAACCACAATCTAGGGACGTCTTGGTCGATTGTGAAGTATAGCTTCTGGG
>JAWQUT010001278.1:26084-38895 GCA_033807755.1 Ellobium chinense | reverse complement strand
CACACACACACACACTAATGTGCATTTATTTATTGATATTCTATGTAGAAGTAATGCCGTGGATATATAATTTGCGATCCGCGATACAGTTTGAATAGATGCACTTTTTAAGAGTTCGAACTGAAGTTTAAACTTTTTAAATTTAAACGTTACGAAGAGCGAAAAGAATATAGTTATATTCATCCTATAAATGAAGTGTAAATCAAATGGGTTCATTTCAATTTTAATAATAGCAAAAACCCTTCAAATATTGATAATTTAATACTACATAATACCAGAATTTATCGTAATCCCCTACCCGGACAAAGTCCAGCCGGGTTTAGCAGATCCATATTTAGTCAAGGGAATCAGGTAGGGTGAAATCAAGTTCATGTATTTCAAATACTCTATCGACGTGAGGCGAAATCGAGTTCGCCCGTCACACTTGTGACAACGCAGCTGATCATTGTTCGATTATTTTCATCATTCTTGTCAACCGTCAACCTCTGCCTCTACACTTTACTCCGTAGCAGTGACCTATAAGGTTTGTGACACCTATTAGAAGCGGAAATCACTCATTGTACAACCCAATTAATCCGCTAAAATATAGAATCCCCCTTTTTGGGGGTCCTGCCAGCCAGCGTCAGAGGGTAGAAATGTGTAAAATGACCTGTGATCCAAATAAAGCATCCCATTTTAAAGTTTCAGGTACAAGTTGAGCCGTCTAGATAAAAAAATAAAATGTGTAGACGTATGTATTCGCAGGCGGTCAAAACCAGCCAAATGAAAACTTGGGGACCAAATCAGAATTCGAGGTGATCTTTGTCGAAAGACATTTGTGAAACATTTTGGCCGATGACCCCCTTTTTCTTCCCGTTAAAAGATCGGGCAAAAGAAGTACTTTAACCTCCATGAAAGAAATGTCCCCAAATCACAGTGGTTTATGTAGAATAACACAAAATGTTAATAGGGCCAAAATAAAAAAAAAACAAAAAACAATAGGTGTCAAAGACCATAAGTAGATGCAAACTTTAATTCATCCACCACTGAATTATGCATTTACCGCCACAGAAAAGTTGCAATTATCCGGATTTGGATTATCCTTAGGTTTTATAGAGATAAATGCTACCAGCAGGTCTAGGCAAGTTCACCAGAAGAGTTATTTCAGATCAAGGTCAGTTCATTAAGGGGGTAAAATCCTAAGCTTCAGCTCTTTGAAAATTGGGTAGTTTTCAGATCAGATCAGTTCCTCTTGTTGTTTTGAAATTTGATATTCGATTCTCCTTTTTTTTTCTTTTGAGGTAGATTATTATAACCTGGACTTGGATTTAGGCAACAACTTAAAGTCCAGTTCAAACACCGAAAATTGCTACAGAACAGTTCAGGTCCAGATGAGTTAGTCTAAAACAGCTATCAAGATCAGATCAAGTTTACGTGAACTAAACTTAAGTTCACGAATTGCATTCATAAGATTTCGTTCTGCCTAATCCTGGCGACCCGCTTGCCTTGTTTGATAGCTTTCTTTTTTGAAATCGGTGTCGGTGTCTATGTGCCTGACGTCACTTACTAATGTGTTATGTGCAGGAAAGTTGGCGCTGTTGCCAAATTCTTTAAATTCGGTGGTTTTTTAAACAGGGGCTAGCGCCAAAAAACGATGTTTGGAGTCTTTTTTTTTTCTTGGCTTAACCCTCGTCTTTACTCACAATGACGCTTGTTGTTGTTGCTGTTATTATTGTTGTTGATATTCTTTTATGTAAATATATGGCCGCAAATTCAGGGTTATTTGGACCAGCAGTATCAAAATAATGGGGCTACTTTTTATTTGATGAATGATTCTGATAGTTTCTTTCTGGACCAGTTTCGCATAAATTTGTCGTATGAGTCGCAAACTGGCTGCAGATAGCTTTTTTTCTGTCACTGGGGATCATCTACTTCCGAATTTATGGAAATGGTCAGTGGCTAGGACATGTCTGTTTGAAATCAAAAACGGTAGGGCAAAAGTGAGATTTCGTGGTTGTATAAGTGAATTTCAATATTATTATTATTATTATTATTGATATTAGTGGTATTGTCACCGATATTTAATACGATCCTGGAAATGTAATAGCGATCAAAACCTTGATAGATATTACATTAAACACATTTTATTGAGTGAAGTAAACGAACGCTTCAAAGTGTAATGGTACTTTTACATACCTGTCCGAAGCTTGTTGCTTTTCCACCTGTTCAGGTCGAGGGACGTATTTCACTGGTTTTTAAAAACAGTCTTTACATATTATATTTTAATCTGAAAGGCAGAGATGCTTTATCGCCGTACTAATGGCTTTTGTTTTGCTTTGTTTCGTTTTGTTTTGTTTTGTTTCATATTCACTCGATTTTCTTATTTTAAATAGTTGGAAGCGCCCCTCACAACATAACACATTTGCCAGTCAATTCTAGCTGTATACATTAGTCCCTGAATAGTGGGAGAATACTGAGAGCGAGAATATTGTTGGCTACGTCATGAAATAAATCACTTGTGCATACATCTATGATCTAGGGAGCTAGATTATATCTGAGAATGGCCGTGATTTCTGATAATGTTATAAATGGACGTCGAATCTGCTTTAGGTTTGAGTGTGTACTGATTCCGTCATACACGAAGCGGAACGATTTTTACTGTGCAGTACGTTCACAAATAAGGTTTTTCTTTGATATCTTTTCTCCTTTTGAACGAATCTCCCAAATCAATTAGTTTTAACAAAAATACTTATTACTCGTTTTGCCTGTATTCGTGATAAACGCTGTCTTGATAATCTTTAGTTTAAAAAAAAAAAAAATCACAACTACCACTTGGTCAAACGTTTGGTGACGTCAAAGGAAAACATCCAAACGTTACTCGTTTCACGTTGGTACTTGTATCGTCACTCCCGATAAAGGTATACATACCAAAATGAATGAGGAAAAATTCAGACAGATTGATCTAAGACATTCTTAAATTTGTTTTCCTACTCGAAGGGTTTGTTTCCAAGTTTTGTGTAGGTATATTGCCCTGTAAATCTCCTCACTCTACGTTGTTGGTCGTATCGGTAGAATAGAGAGTCAGTCTAGTTTCCAGTATTGTATTTTGATATTCTCCAACACAATAGTCTCCAACATAATACCTGTTATTTACCTTTTTCGCGAGGACGATGCAAATAACCGAAATGCAATAAAAAAGTTGCCTTTGTGTTTCCCTTTTACCGTTACGTTGCAGTGAGCGTATTAAATGCTGGACCACGTGGGAACTGCGATTATTTTTTTTTTTCAATTACCGATTATTAAGAACACATTTATCAAGAACGCAGATGAGCAAGACAAAAAATTAAAAACAAAAACAAAACCTTAAGACAAACTGGTTTAGGGATCCATGCACATTTTAAAACAATCCCTTCTTTAGGAAAATAAAGATTGAATAAAAGCTGGCCATTATTTGTGAACGGACTATAATTAGCCCTACGTATTGGTTCACAGCTCGAAAACGAAATGAAAGAACTAAATTTTTAACAACATTATCAAATAAGCTCCTCAAATGCTGCATATGATTGAAGAGGATTTTGTGATTCAGGAACTTCTTGTAATGACCGTAAACAAAATAATTTATTAGTTCAGTTGGCAAAGTGGATTACCCTTTTGTGTCTTGACGGCTGCATGTTGAATAGCTTCGCAACTGCAGAAGTTGTAAGTTTGTGTAGTCTTGTATTGCAAGATGAAATTGTTTTCACGATTTTTTTTGTGAAATTTGAAAATAGGGGTAAAAAAAGGTTCATGACTCACTGCACACAGACGATGAAATCATGTCTAAAAAATATCACGTTAATGGCTTTTATTGACCGCCTTTGGGGACGAGGCAAATGAAAGAGTAATAATTATCACTATACCGGATCAGTGCATGATAGATTATGTGCTCGAAACGCAACAGCTGACATCGAGGATAGGGAAGCAAACTATCGTATCTCGAGATAAGGCCATGTTTAGATACGATAGTTTGCTTCCCTACCCACGACGTGTTCTCGTTGACTCCACAAGAGATGATGGAAGTGTCATTTAGTGTAAGTTTTCATACTTGGCATCAGCGCTGTTAGTAAATGTACTATGCAGCGTATTGAAGGTAGGTGTACGCGTCAGGTTTTTGCTTTCGAGTTACTTTTATGTTAGCAACAAGCAATCACACTTTCAAAAGTATGGAAAATTTAATGGTAAAAGAAGCAGGGGGAACAAGGAGAGAAAGTTCTGGATGATTTCGCAAGTTGGTTGGCAGCCAATGTTTGTTATACGTCTTAATAACGGCTGTGATCAAAACTGGTCATCAAACTTTAAGGATGAACATCCACCATGCAGGATATGCTAGCACGTCAGCATAATTTGTTGATAGTTATGTTCCTCACTCGTTCGTATTGACAATAATTGAATGATATCAAATGTAGGCGTATTGGTCCGTGAAAGTAAACGAAAAGATGTGGGATTGAAGATTACGAGAAGTCTTGTCTTTTTTTTTTCTTTTTTGAACAGTCAAGGAGCTGAGGACAGCGTATACTGCAGAGTATCTAGAATTTCAGAAACCGCGACGTTTATACACACACAAAGAACGCCATTTATTTTGCCATGTGGTGCAAGGGTAAGCATTACCGGTGCGTAAAACTAGCGACAGCCGGATTAAGTCGCTCTAAGTGCATTCTTGTATGATCAGAAGATTGACATCACTCGCCATCCCATTCACAACTCAGAGAAGCGAATAAAAAAATATACTGCGTTAAAGAAAGATGAACAAGATGTTTTAACAATATATCTTTGCCCCTACTAAAACATAGGCTTCTAAATCAATTTGTCTTAACATAATTTTTCTTTTCTTGTGCACATCAACTCTGTGTTTGTAGTAAAAATTTCCTTACCGAAAAGTATGAAATATACGATAACATGCATTGTTATACAATCTGAAACTTTAAAATGTAAACATTCAAGAAACTGCATTGATAGAAACTGCTTGAAAGCAATGAACACAAACAGAATATCAAAAACCTTTTTAGAGACATAAGGTCAAGACCTGGGTACAAAGTGAATAATCATATGTAAAGGTAGTCCAGGAGTCAACAGTATGGTGTCATTGATACCTAGTAGTATAATTGCCGACAGTTGTGGAGGCAAGCGAGTCATGTGAAAAGCAGGTGTCGATGGTATTTTTTGGTTATTAAATCAAAAGACTTTGGTCCACTATTCAATTGAGAGGCGCCATGAGAAAGAGCACACATTAGACCACTTCCTTCGGAGTATAGACAAAGATACATTTATGTAACTTCAGCGACCTCATCTATACATACTTACTACTTAGCGTAAATTACCCACTCTGTTTTGGTAACGTGCTTTCAGCGGACAACATCCTGCGGTGCAGTCTAAAATAGACATTACATTAAACTTCGCATTGATGTTTTATATAAAAGAAAAAAAAAGGAAGTATTTTACTTTATCGATGGTTTCTTTCACATATATATAGGTCATCAATAGATAGTAAGGTGGTCTTTTTTATTAACCCTTGTGATGCTGCAGGAGAACTTGTTCTTACCCTTACGCCACTACGCAGAATGCGACCATAGACTAAATTCACATAGCAACGCCAGCCCTGTGAGGCGACTGTCAAACTTTGTAGCCTGAGGCGTGTTCAGAAACCGCGGCGTTTTAACGCTACCGCCTTCGCGACGCACTGGATTTATTGCACCTTGATCTTGAACGGAGTGCCTCGTCTATGCAAGGCAAGAAAAGGGGCGCGCAACTATGTCAACAAAGAAATGTGAAATTCCTGCCACAAGGGGGATAACCACGTAAATTAGGAACAACAGGGGAAATAAGCAGTGTATTCGCCCGCGAGTCCTCATCTATGTGCGAAATGGCATGTTTCGGGTGGATTTGGGGGAACAAACGAAGCTGACCACCGACTTCTTTCAGCTCAACATATTAATGTGAAATCACTACAGGCGTGACTCTTACTTGCCAAGCCTTTGTCTACCGTATAAATGGTAGCAGTCAGTTGTTTCTTGTTAGAGGCAGCATTTTACTTCATCCGTTGGTTGTTGATTGAAGACCAAGACAAAGAGATCATTTTTTTTTCCCCAAGACAAGCAGTACAGTCAGCTGTACATTTCTTGTTGTTTTTCAATGTTAAGTTTACCTTATCATTTCGTATGTAAATAGAGAATAAGTACTCTATTCATCCACTAATAATCTTATAACTCAGTCTAATCCATACATTGGAATCTCCATTATTATATTGGATGGGTACAAACATTAGATTTGTTTTGTATTCTGAGACCCTGATATTAATGTTCTACTACTATATTTCCCAGTCTGTTTCCTAAACTAGAGAAAATTTCTCTAGATAATTAAAGATAGGAGCGTGTATCAGTAAGGAGCGCGTTAAAGCAAAAACCCCGCTGTGTTTTGAAGCCCACAGGAACCGCCATTTTGGTTGCCTAACGAAGAAGGCACCTCGGTTGGCTGACTCGCTTCGCCACGTGGCGCCGCGCCTTCCGCCATCACTTCGCCTCGGCTACTGAACTCACCGCCATGTGGCGTCTTAAAACGCCACGGCTACTGAACACGCCTCAGGTGTCATTCGATCGGCCGGCAGACACCACGTGCACCGGTCATTATCCGTAACAATGGTCACACAGCCAGCAGGAGGCTGGACTCGAGGGGCCTCGCGTCACTAGAGTTGAGAACAGCGTAAGGGGAAAAATTGCTACCAGAAAGCAGGTGATCCCTATTGTTGCAAACCTCTAGGACCTATTCATTGAACAGAACATACGTTTATTATTATAATGATTATTTCTAGCACAGTCAAAATGAGATGTATGTCACTAGATCTAGAAATTAGAATTTAGAGGCGATTGGGCACATCGACATAGAACATTTCTTTGTTGCAGAAATCAAGAATGAAATCAGTTCTGATCACAGAGATATTGAATTTATGGGCCACTGATTTGTTGTAGATGAGTACCTCTCCTTAGAAAGTTGCGGATAGGGGGAGGAAGGACACAACAATGGGGCGACTAGCAATGACTTTTATTTGTATCATTGTGTATTTGTACGTAGAATTTAGAGACGATTGGGAACATCGACATAGAACACATATATTTGTACACTGCCCTATGTTTATTAATTAATGCACACAATGAACCAGATTTTTAGCAATAAAGACGGTGTGAAACGATTTACACACGTAGTAATTAGAAACCCTATTTTCATCTTGTGTTATATATCACACCAACAAGCACACACAAACGACTTCTTTCTATCTAGTACAGACCAGAATAATATGTCTTTGTATTAAGATAAGATAAGATAAGATAAGATAAGATAATATAAGATAAACTTTATTGATCCATGCATTATCACTCTGTAGGGTAATGGAGAAAACCTCTAATTACAGTGTTCCATGTAGCCATCGACTCAAATTAATCGCATTCCGCATAATCGCAAAATTTGTATAGTTGCAACGTTTCCACACAACACAAGGCCACCTATTGCTATACAAAAATCTTGTGATAATTGCAGCTCCTTTTAACCGCACGTTTTAACCCTGCTCCCGAGGTGTTGCGATAAAGTAGAGTTTACCGTAATTTCCTCCCATTAAGGACACGTACTCCATGTTGTTTTGCTCCTGTCTATTTTAACATGTTCTGGTTTTAACATAAAATAATAGAGGTGGTTGGATATTGATATATGTATATGGTAAGAAATAGCTACATCTTTACCAATCATTCCATGTTTGATTTTTTTTTTTGGTCTCCTAATGGAGTTCTAAACGCTTTCATTTACATAAACACATTCAGCCGACGTGGCAAGCAGGGGCATAATATATATCCAGAGGTTTCCAGCTGCAAAGTTTGAATTATAATGTTCTTAAAATTATCGAATAAACGAATGGAAGTTTTGCATGAGTACGAGTGTCCACACGTACCTGAGTGAGTGTGTGGGTGCGTGCGTACGTCATTCTGAACTAGCTTTTACCCCAGCTGGGTACTTTAGATCTACACAGTAGACACTTAATTCATCTCTTTGGCCGACCTGACAACGGAGGGACTGCGATTTTAAAAAAAAAGCTGATTATACTTATAGCTGCATCACCCAATCATACCGTCGGAAATGGCCGTAGACACTGCCAGTATACAGATTGATTTGCCCTCAGATATGCCTAGCAAATTCTGACTCAACAGGCTAAACTCTCATTACACAATCTATACCATATTCAGCAGCAGAGCTTACTTCCAAAGAATCGCTTTGCTGAAGGTGGCAGGTGCCTAACTGGTTAAACAAAAAAAAAAAAAATTGGACTATCAGAGTCGATAGAACCAGAGTACGCAATCTGTCTTTTGGGCGGATTATGTAGAAATAATCGTATAACATGAAACCACCCGCAGAAATGGTGAAATTCAGTCTTGAATTTGTAAAAAAAATAATTGTAGTTGGGAGCGTTTGCCAATGACTTCAGCTGATTTCATTGATCTCCAAAAGAAGGCCTAACATTAACCCTTTTTTATCTAAATTAAAATTGTGAAAAATCTGACTCCGACTGTAAAAAGTATATTAATTCCTGTGGTTTGAGAAGAAATATTTATTAATTAGCTCAAAGAGTCTTTTACAATTGCAACCACAATGCAATTTTACGAAAATGAGAGAAGCGTATTTCTCTGCAAATCTGGGGTTCAGCGGTCATAGGGATATTGATCTCTAGCAATGATGTGTGCCTGGCCAAAATATAAATGAGCATCTCGCGCATTTCTAATTATTAAGTAAGATGCAACAGGAGGACAAACCAGAATGACCCGAAGTACATTAAGAGTCGTTTATGGTTACAGTCAGACTAATTCACTAAAATCGTGTCAGTTCTGCCGTTTTCATGAAATATCATCATAGCCTACGGTCTTTTCCGCTCTTTAGATTCTGAAGATGCACAAAAAGATTCACAAAGATGCACAAAAAATCGTCCTGTGACTCCCCACAAAATCGAAACTTGGTGAGACTATAAATCCACACAACAGATTTGTTGCTAGAAAATTAGGCCTATATGTAAGGTCTACAAAGTCACGTCCGCTCAATTGCGCCATTTTCAACATTAACAAGATGCCTCATTTCTATGATGAAGTCATGGTCTAATGCCAGATTCTTTTAATTCCAACTCCCCCTCCCCCCAGCATTGGCGATCGAAGGGAGTTTACTGTACACATACAACCAGGCCAAGAGAAGAAACGGTGTTACTTCCCTTCCACTAATTTTGTCTTTGGAATCCATTTCTTTTTCTTCTTTTGGCATCATAACCATTTTGTGTTTTTCTACAAAACATGTGATTTCGGGAAATTTCTCCCATGGAGGTTAAAGTACTTCTTTTGCCCGATCTTTTAACGGTACGAAAAGGGGGATGAGGAGAATCAACGCCCAAAATAGGTCACCTCGAATTTTGATTTGGTCCCCAATTTTCTATTTGGCTGGTTTTGACCGCGTGCTAATAAATACGCCTATACCCTATTTTTTTTTTTTAGAAGGCTCAAATTGTACCTGAAACTTTGAAATTGGATGCTTTATTTAGATCACAGGTCATTTTACATATTTCTACACCCTGACACTGGCTGGCAGGATCCCCCAAAAAGGGACATTTTATGTATTAACGGATTAAATGGGTTGTGTAAAATGAGTGATTTGCCCCTAGTAGGTGCCAAAAACTTGCTGCAGCAATACGAATGATTTGGAGCAAAAAGGGGGCTATACAGATAATGATTTATCACACCAATATAATATATTGCTTCGCAATCTTTGCAATACTGCTAAGAATTTATCGCTTCTGATTTTCCTACACACGTCTGTTAACAGCAGGCGTTCTCCATACTTTCGGATATTTTTCGTAGAGTCTCTTTTCTTTTAATTATCCTGGTAAATATTAGATTTCACTTTCCTAAGACATTTTTCATCTTTGCATAGCCTGATAAAATTAACAACAAAACCCTTGGACTAAGATGCCAGCTTTGAAATGTCAAAAAAACATCACAAATCGCCTGCGTTTGACTGTTACGCTATACATAGGGCCGGTAAGGTAACAGGTGTGTAGCTGTTTGCAGCTACTGACTGTTCAGTGACCGTATGCATAATCCATACATTAGTTAACGCACTGTGGTTACCACGGGACACTCCCAAAACATTAGTATTGTTCATTGTACTTAACGCAAGACGTTCACTAACGTATGAATTATGCATACGGCTAAATCACATTCCGCTGCGATTCATCATCACCGATATAATATACAGAAGTCATGTACATCTCCATGCACGTTGCAATATTCGGGGCAATTCAGATTGCTTGCGATATTGATGGAATAAATTGCTATGTTATTGCCATGTCCTGTTAAGATTTAGACAGATGTCTCCCCAGAAAAAGGCCTAAGCAGATTCTCACGGACTTCAATCAAGACCTCAACTAAAAAGAAAATCTACTTCTACTGAATCGGCGTCTCTGGTCCTGCTCAAATTGCCACACTTTACCAGAGACAGTTGGAAGGACTGGGCCATGATTAACTCAAAATCTTGTTCGGCTCTTCACATCAAAGTTCTAGCAGAGCAGATTGCATTTTTGCGCGACTCGATTATCAGTATTCATTCTTTGCACATATAGTCATTATAACATTTGTGGCCGTATGCATACTTCTAATAATACATTGCAGTGACCATGGGAAACTTCTAAAACATTAGTGTTCACAGTAGTAAACGCAATACTTATTAACGAATGGGTTATGCATACAGCCACAGATCATAACTGTGGTTTCGCAGAGACCCTTAACTCTTACCAAGCACTGGTTGTCCTCTTAAATAGTCCTGATCCCATTAGTTTTTATGTAAAACTACGTGCCTGGCTACTTTTGACAATAACAGGCACATGAGGTGAGGGCAGCTGAAGAGTGTTCTTTTAAACTCTCCAAGTGTAGTTTCGTTTAAGAATGAGTCAGTAGTTTGTTTAGAGGCGTATTTCTTTTGATTTAAACCAAACCTGAGCTTGATATCTGAACTGGCTTAGGCTTTAAGACGTTTTAAAAGTAACTTAAAAAAACGACACTGGAAAGAACAGTTACCCGTACATTATGATCCTGTATTTGGAAATCATTACCTGTGGAAGTGTTCGGTAGTATGGCTGAATGATTACAGTCTTGGACTTAGAATCTTGCAGTTCATGGGTTCAGTTTCCAACACGGCCATGTTGTATGTGCCTTCAGAAGGCAAATTTATATTTTTCTCACTGAGGCTTTCTGTAAATTTATGTATCTGTATGTAGGCAGTGAAAGCTATTGCCAGAATGCCAGTGATCAGTACCTAAATATGGCAACTCTCCTGGATGCTCTCCAAGGAACTGAGAGTATTCTTGAGTGATCTGGTCTGCTGGGGTAAACAAAATGTAAATCCAGTGGCAATGAATGGGCATTGTTCTGGATACTAGAGTTAAATCACCTCATTATTAATAACACAGTTTATCTTATCTTATCTTATCTTATCTTATCTTATCTTACCATCATTATATCGTATGTTCTACTCCTAAACTCGAAAACATTAAATCAAATGTAGGCTTATAAACCCATTTTCTAGAATCTGAGTTCAAGAGGTCAAACTGTAAGGTTGAAATCTATTGTTTTCGTTCATTCTGCAAAACAGGTCTTTCACACACCCAAACAACCAGACTAGATTAAGCAACACAACACTCCTTCCCACATCTCTGCAAGTCATCAAGAATGCACCTATCAACTGATGTTTTCATTCATCAGTGTAACTAGTCTGCATTTGCCTCTGCATTCATCCGCTCCCCCAAATCAATCGGCTTTATTGAACACAGTTATACTAGTATTACAAGCAATATAATTATTGTAATAAAAATGACGGATTGTTTCGTTCAAGCAGAATAGAACAGTGTGACCGAATTATTACTGCAGCATAGCACTGGGGTCAGGCTAAAGAAAAAAAAACACACACACCATGGTCATGCTCCATGCACATGTCCTGAGAATGCATTTCTCTGTAGCATTTCCACCTGTAAATTGGGCACTTGCTAAAAAGCAGAGAAAGGCTATGCTGTCTACTTCGCTTAATCACAATCCGGAAAAGAACGAGAAAGACATAATGCTGTTTACTCAACTTAATTGCAATCTGGATAAGAAGAGTGTCAGCTTAATCGCAACTTTTTTTGTGTGCTCCCAAGGAGATGCTATTAAGCAGAGCTGATTGTGTCCCCCGAATGCCACTGTTATCACTTGCAATAAATATGGCAACATAATATCCACTCCCAAAAGAGTTGAGTAAATGGTTGACTCATCTGGCCTTTGGGGGAAGAGGAATAATAATGATAATGTGAAGCCGTATGAGTGGGCATTTGTGTGAATAACTTCAACCATATCATGTAAGCATAATTATATCTGTGCTAACCCCTGTGAAATAAAAAAAAAAACAACTAACCCTAGTCTAGGACACACACACATAAAAATACAGAACGGACAACAGCTATTTCTAGATGTTTTAAATCGCCTTAAGGATTTTAACGGTAAAATTCCATAATAAAGGTTGCATTTATGCAAGGAAGCCCCCATTTCTGATCATGACATTAAACCTCATAACAGTTCCTTTTCTAGTTTCAGTTGTTTCTTTGCCGAAAACAAAACAAAACAACTTCTGATTCTTCTATGCTAAATATTTTATATCGCTATGTTATGCGGCCACCTTTGTTTTCAGTGACATGTTGGTACATATTGTGGGCGACAGTAATGGAGCGGCGTTGGCAGGGGATTTTATG
>JAWQUT010001278.1:2053-19289 GCA_033807755.1 Ellobium chinense | reverse complement strand
GTTTAAAAGACTGTCCAGATAGCCTAGATGACCTACCTCGACCACCATGATGTAAACATTGTGTTTCTAAGTGGAAACATGCCAGGTACTAGCTGCCTATTAAGGTCTTTGACACCTATTGTTTTTTCTTCTTTTGGCCCTATTAACATTTTGCGTTATTCTAAATATACCACTGTGATTTGGGGAAATTTCTTCCATGGAGGTTAAAGTACTTCTTTTGCCCGATCTTTTAACGGGAAGAAAAAGTGGGGTCAACGCCCAAAATTTTTCACAAAATGTCTTTTGAAAACGATCACCTCAAATTATGATTTGGTCCCCAAATTTTCATTTGGCTGGTTTTGACCGCGTGCGAAAACATAGGTCTACACATTTTATTTTTTTATCTAGAAGGCTCAAATTGTACCTGAAACTTTAAAATTGGATGCTTTAGATCACAGGTCATTTTACACATTTCTACACCCTAACACTGGCTGGCAGGGCCCCCCAAAAAGGGGGATTTTATATATTAGCGGATTAATGAGGTTGTACACTATGAGTGATTTGCCCTTCTAATAGGTGTCACAAACCTTAACCCCTCCCCCACATTTAATTATTTCCTACATATGTTTTGAGTATTCAATAGTGATGCATTCTGTACTGTTAACGTGTCTCTTTCTTGCTTCTTTAATGACAGAGAATGATATTCCTATGGTGAGGTATATTTGCATAGGGATACAGAAAATTTTCAAGAGTCTCACTCACTGAGATGGATTGGATGAGGTGTTGGTAGCCTTTGTTAGTTCCCTGGAGAAATATGCAACTGTCAGCTGTCAAGCACATTCATTTCCCTACAAAATGGTGCCAATGTTGCTGAATTATATGCCTTAGATCATTCTTATGGCCCAATTAAGAGTTTGATACCTCTCAAAATAGCCAGTTCTCTTGATGGCATACCCTATGCTACTTTCATAGCTCCCATGAACCTACAGTTCAACCCTAAAATTTAGCCATGATAGCCCGTTTGGAAGGGAACAAGTAGGGAATGGTCAGAGGGGAGTGATCTGGGGGTGATTGGGAGGGGAGAGGAAAAATGACCCTCTCTTGGCTGGTCATTGTTTTCATGTAAACACCTTGGCATGAGCAGATAGTTTTTAGTTGACCATATTTGCAACCCTTGATGATAAAATCCACTTGTAACCACACATTTAAAACCTAAAAGTGATCATATTGGCATTTCTTAAAGGGTGATTGTGTTATTGATTGGGGAAGAAGCCCTGGAGAAACAAAAGTTTGGTGCATCTGCCCAAAAGAATTTTTTAAAAATTCAGCTTCCTTTGGCAATACCATATGAGCCTATGGGGTGGGCTGAGAAGGGGTGGGGTGGTGATTTTTCTTAAGGGTAGGGGTGGGGTGGGGTGGATGGGGGTAGGGGTTGATGGTGGGGTTGGGGGTGGAAGTAGGGAAGGAAAAAGGAACGAATGAAATCTTAAATTTAAAAAAAATGGCCAAATTTGGTGCATTTTTTGGCAACACTGGGTGTGTGTGTCAAAGGTGGGGGGAGGGGGTGGAGGGTGGGAGGAAAACAAGAGAGACAAGGACAAAAAGAGAACGAGAAAAAAACTATTTAAAAAAAAGCGTGTGTCATGTAAACTGAGTCTGCAGCACGTAGATCTAGATCTAAGTCCCATACAGGCTAGACTAGGGGGGGTGGGGAGGGTCCCAGGGGTACAGGAAGTTTAAAAGACTGTCCAGATAGCCTAGATGACCTACCTCGACCACCATGATGTAAACATTGTGTTTCTAAGTGGAAACATGCCAGGTACTAGCTGCCTATTAAGGTCTTTGACACCTATTGTTTTTTCTTCTTTTGGCCCTATTAACATTTTGCGTTATTCTAAATATACCACTGTGATTTGGGGAAATTTCTTCCATGGAGGTTAAAGTACTTCTTTTGCCCGATCTTTTAACGGGAAGAAAAAGGGGGGTCAACGCCCAAAATTTTTCACAAATGTCTTTTGAAAAAGATCACCTCAAATTCTGATTTGGTCCCCAAATTTCCATTTGGCTGGTTTTGACCGCGTGCGAATACATAGGTCTACACATTTTATTTTTTTATCTAGAAGGCTCAAATTGTACCTGAAACTTTAAAATTGGATGCTTTATTTAGATCACAGGTCATTTTACACATTTCTACACCCTAACACTGGCTGGCAGGGCCCCGAAAAAGGGGGATTTTATATATTAGCGGATTAATTAGGTTGTACACTATGAGTGATTTGCCCTTGTAATAGGTGTCACAAACCTTTTCAAACACCATGACAACTCATGTCAATTTTGAATTCTAGATGACGAAAGGGCTTGAGAATTCAAGATGGCGAGGTATCCGAGGTCGTGATGTAATTTAAGATGGGAATACGGTAGGCCTATATAGTTCAGGATCTGATATTTGCAAAGAGGTAATGGGAAATTCAAAATGACGCGGTTCGGGAAAGCAAGGCTATAGTACACGGAGGTCTTAATTTTCTCATAAAGAAATATTCGATATAAACGTTGATATTTTTTTTTTGTCCTACTCTAATCGTCATTATCTTCGTGTGATAGTACCTACAATGTTGAACTGAGGGGCCTCAAACTGTGACGAATAATTCATATTACTTCTTTAAAAGAATATCAACCTGACCGAATTAAAAAATAGAAAAATTGTTAACCAGAAAAGAAAGAACTATTTTGCCTTTCTTTTTAGTAGAACAAGCGAGGAAAAGAACTCAACTCAGGCTTAACCATGATCATTTTGAAAAGGATGTCAGTGGTGGTATATACCTTTCAGATCATGTTCTGGTGCCATAAAATGCATAACTGTCTTTTCCTTGTACCTGTAGCTGTGGGTCCTGGCTGCATAGCTGAATGTAAGTTAGCTTCAGGGCAAATTCAGAATTGAAAGTATCATGGTCTATGATATATGATTTTATAAATAAACAAAAAAATATATATATAAGAGTACACAGGTTGCCGCTTTTCCATTTATATTACCTTCAAAAATCTTCAGATGTGAAAAAAATAGACCATAAGAAAATGAGTAATACCCACACTACAGAATGCTGTCACATCTTACGACATTTTAAATTAATATTACTTTGCATAACTATAAAAATGATTCATTGATCTGTTTCACAAAAGGCACTTATGGTAGAAATGGGGACTACAATGGTACAAACTTTTAAAATGTATATTTTTAACACACATAGATCTATCAGTTTTAGAAGGCTGGCAGCAAAGCGAGTAAATACTTTTTTGCTTTGAATTACAGACGTCACTTCATAATCCTAACTCCTTTGGAGCTGGGGTAAATGTTGCAGTTTAAAGGAGTCGCAATTATCAAGTGATTTTTACAGAGAAAAATAGTATTAAATGATGTGGTTAATGTTGCTGAAACGCTGTACTTGCCATTATCTGGTTTGCGATTAAGCAGAGTTGAGAATTCTGTATTATGTGGTCCTCCCTCACTGTCACTTCTTCCTGCTCAGTTTAATAAGATCCTTTACAAGGAAGACCAGCCCAGTGTACGTTTAAAGTCAGCTATGATTAAAACATACACAGTGTGACTAATACAGGCAGGGACAGATATATCGGTGTGGCTGCGGTGATTTAATGCAAACGTGAAAGTCTCTGCTCTTGTGGTTGCTCAGGTTGGTGGCAGCTTTTAACTGGTCTCTTAGTCTGGCGCAGTCATGGTTGGCCACTGGATGTTGTTACTCTGTAACTGGTCTCCTGGTCGCTGTTGTAATTGGTCTCTTAGTATAGCCGCTGGGCATGGTCGTAGCTGTAATTCGTCTCTTGGTTCAGTCGCTGGGCAGGGTGGCTGCTGTAGCCGGTCTCTTGGTTTGGTCACTGGACATGGTCGCAGCTGTAATTGTTCTCTTGGCTCAGTTCTGGGAATGGTTGCTGCTGTAATTGGTCTCTTGATGTAGTCGCTGGGAACGGTTGCTACTGTAATTGGTCTCTTGGTTCAGTCACTGGGCAAGCTCGCAGCTGTAGCCGGATGCAGTGACAGCTTTATGTGATCGATGGATGCAGTGACAGCAGTATGTGATCGATGGATGCAGTGACAGCTGTATGTGATCGATAGATGCAGTGACAGCTGTAGCTGGTCGATGGCTGTAACTGCTGTTGTAACTGATCGTTGAGTATGGTCGCAGGGCGCAGCTATGGCTGGTTGCCACAACAGCAGCTGTTTGGTAGGTGTGGCTGCAGTTTTAATCGGTCGATAGCATGCTGGGCGTGGGTGTCGCTGTACTGGTCGATGGAGATGGTTACATTTGTAACTAAACATGTTCACCGCTTTAGCTGGGCCTGATGACATCTGTACCTAGCCGCCTGACAGAAAGAAATTTGAGAATACAGTAAGACTCCACCTGAAGAACAACAATAACAACAAAAAAATACACGCTCTAATGCTTTTGTCAGAAGTCTTTTCCATTTTCATAAAAATTCTCTCAGCAATTGATCACCTCAGGCAGTCATAAAGTCAAAATTCAGGACTGATCCCCATATTTCTGAGAGATCCTGAAAAATTTGACAATGACAATGTGCTGAAGACGTTAGAACAATGAACATAAAATAAAGATCATCATGTATATCACTGCCCCCCAAAATGAGTTTTTACCTGGCACTACCCAACTACAGCTGTAGGTTTGGTTTTTTTTATTATTATTATATTATTATAATTAGTATTCTGCCATTCGTAATATGTAAACAATGATAACGCCTGGCTCTCTGTCTCAAGAAATGAAATCTAAAACACCCTATCTGTGTTGCGTCTGTGTTGTGTGTTACATGCAACCTTGTGTGAGTGTATGCCTGCCATCTTATATTTCGCAATTTTTCTTGGTTTAGGCTCAGGTTTGTTCTGATTTCGCGTCTCCGAAGTTTTGGTCATAATTATGTTGGAAGCCTGAGACCATAGGCAAATGCTACACACACACTGCCTTCCACCCGGGTACAATAATACTGACTCTCTTTTCTCAGTCAGGGATTGCCTAGACTATACCCTAACCTCTCATAAGAGGTCTTAGATGTCTTTTTTTTTCATAAATTTTCAGTCTACTCCGTCAGGTACCACTCTGAATAATTTAAACTCCCACTTAATCACAGGATTTTCCATGTAACAAATGCTCTATCTCTACACAAAAGTCACTGAATAATCGTACTTGCCTCTTAAGCGCAACTTAATCCATGCTCTCGAGGAACTGAATTAAAGCAGTGTCTCGAGGTCTGATTTCATCACTATGACCTCCTATAAATTAATATGATTCTTCAAAATCGAGAAAAACAAAAACAAAATATGCAAGATGAAAAAATTCACACTGGCACAATACTTACATAAAAAAAAAAAGGCACACAATCAAGGAAACTGTTCCATCTGGTCTCGTTTTTCTAGGACATTTTCTTCCCATCAGGTCGTAAGTGGTATCAGCATAGAGGACACCTTTGCTTTGCATTGAACAGATATTTCTGTTTTTTCATATAACTAGTCGTGGATCGCTGGTAGTTCTAGATAAAAGGTGAACGAAATGGGGTTAAGACTGGATTCTCGATGGAAATTTAGATTACTCCGTGGATAGTGTTTGGGCTAGCAAAACTCTAAAATTTTCGTTTGTAATAAATCCCAGTAACATACTTCAGGCCAATCTCAAAAATGTTGGAAACGGAAATTAGTTATAGACTGGTTAATGTGAAAGTTGAGTCTTTCTTTAGATTTTTATTCCGCATGATAATCCACAGAGCAAGTGAGCAGGTTGTCAGTATGAGTGAAAAAAAAAAAAACTAGGATGAAAAACCTAGCCGTCTGATTGGAAAGATAATACGCAAAAGTGTCCCAGTGAATAAACAAAAATACATCCAGCCAGAAAACGTCCTAAGGTATATTCTGGCTTTCCAGCCTGTATGTTCACTCCGAAAATGAAGGGAAAAAAAACATGACCCTTAAATGGAAAGGTGATTTCACTGGAGGAAAAGTCTAAATTTATCTGCATTCACAAAACATTCCTAAGGGACAGCCAGGAGGAAAAAAATACAGCAAACGATCTATTGGTCTCTCTTTTTTTTTCAGTCCGCAAGCGACTGTTATTTAAGTCTGCATCGGAAGAAGGTGGGCGAAAGTTACGTTAACACGTATGTTTATACTGCCTTATTGGCTTACAATCTGAGCTTCACTCAATATATTTTTTTTGGAGGAAGAGAGGCGACAGAACGGACGGACGGACGGACGGACGGACGGACGGACGGACGGACGGACGGACGGACAGACAGAGTAAGAGAGAAAGTCAAAGAAAGAAAGAAAGAAAGAAAGAAAGAAAGAAAGAAAGAAAGAAAGAAAGAAAGAGCTAATCAAGCACCACTGCCACAACAGAAAACTTACATCACATGTAGACTGCATACAGTCAAAGAGACTATTCTCTCTCGTCTCATTTTGCAGGACAATATTCCTGTCCACGAGGTCATTGATGGCGTCAGAATAAGGGATGCTTAGTTTTTTTGTTTGGAAAGAGGTCTCTTACTTTCTTATCTCTCAATGGACTGGTCATGAACATGTCTGTCGTTCTGAAGAGAAAAAATACAAACAGCTACTATAGAGACATAGCGAAGTGACATCAAGCGTGATTCTCTGTTCATTTTGAAGTATTAAGATGAATTGTCTGTATGCTTGTATGGCTGAGTTGACACTGCATGCACCGTACCGCAACAATGATACTAAAGAGAATTACAGTGTGCATAACATGGCAGCAGTCAAGTTAAAAATGGAAAAAAAAATGTATGTCCTTGTAAGCAGAATATAGCATCAGTGATATTAAAATAAAAAGGTTATATGTATCAAGGTAGTAAACATACTGTAGACAATGAAATAAAATGATGAAATACAATTCCCTGTGTGTTATTCATTTGTTGACTGCTGGCGGATAGACCAACATGAGTATAAGCAGCAGCCCATGTCCAAAGTTTGGATATAGTCCACTGCGCACAATCGCAATCAGGACAGTCGCAATTTCCTCTTAATCGTACATTTTCACATAACAAAAGGATACTCGCGACTCTTTTTTAATGACGAGCTATTCCTTGTTCTCTAGAATGGCGACTGAGAGGAAATAACTGTGCTATGATGAACATATAAGTATGTGTTAAAAAAATCAAAGTTCTTTTGTCATTCTTTCTCTGCTATTTGATAAAATGAGCTTCTCTTCAGATTTGTCTGTTGATATTCTGCTATCCCTAGTTAAATCAAACCATTATCTCAAAATATGTGGGAGCCAATATGCACTTACTAGGGTATGGTGATTTCAGAAGGGATCTCTTCCTCTCCAGAAAATTCAAAGCAACTGTTGTCAGTATTTCTGCATGGGACATGTCAAATGCCGTCTATTCACTGTGTGGTGAGGAAAACAATATCGATATCAATTTTAAGTACATTTTCTAAGAACGGTGAAGGCGCTGGACTCAAGAATTAAATGTCGTGGGTTCGATTCCTGACCACATAGTTGTAAGTGCCTTGGAAAAACATTTCATTCACATTTTCCTCAGTCCACCCGTCTGTAAAATGGGCACTTGGCTATAAACGGTGGAAGATCATTGTCAGAATGCTAGTGATCGGCGCCTGTAAATGGCAGCGGCACTGTATGCTTCTTCAGGCAGCCGAGCAAGTCATAGAATGATCAGCCTGCTGGGGTAATAATAGTATGAAGTGTATGAGCGGGCACTAGCCTGGTCTCGAGAGTTATCAAGTGCATTAGTGTTATTATTATTATTATTAACATTAATATTATTATTATTCAGGCACAAAAGCATTATTTATTGCTTGCATTGTGAACGAGCTCTGTCTCTTCCCCTGACTCTTTCTTCCTAGCTCCTACAATCTCTCCTCTCCTCTTACGTTTGCGTGTCTTCTAAAAGAACACACAGAGATTCATACACAAAATTGTTACAAGTACAGTAATGTGGGTCAAAACATGACACATTTACAACACTGGAAGAAAAATAAATAGGGTGGTAAGACTTATTTCAGAAAAGCGGAATAAAAACCAAAACGCGGTTTAGAGTTCATATAACACATCAACATGCACCATGAAATGCGTGATTTTGGTTATCACTGAAAAAAACAACTGTTAAACATGTCAAGTTACCTGAATGCTTTCACAAATTGATTCCATTTTCGTAACAGTTTCTGTGTTTGTTCCCTGGAATTTTAAACCCCTGGTGGGTTTGCTCCATCTGAGCAGCAAGCTTGGTATACGTGTTGTGGTCATGGAATCTGCGGCAAACCAACATAGCTGTGATTGGCTACCTGTAGAGGTATGTCGCTGATCCAGAGGCAAGTTAAGATGAGGAACGTCCTATACAGAATAAATGGAAATAAAATATCTTGATCTCATAAGACATATTTAACGAGATGATCTGATAGTAAAACTTCAATATTATTAATGATGAAATACGAATGGCTCTCCCCTAACCTCCTAAGGAAGAGAGAGAAGAAAAGCATAGGCGCTCCCAAAATGATTGGCAGTCTCCTGACTACAGTCTTCCTGCTATGTCTGCAGCAACTATAGCGCGGACTCACACTCATGAACTGGACAGTTCAGTCACACAAGAATCTGCAACTCTGGAGAATGATCAGGAGGCATCAGCATTGCGCTATTAGAATGAGCCCCAACATTGATGATACAGGGCGAAAGTGTTACACAACTATACTTCACATCAGATGATGTTTCTAAAGAGAACATAATTATTCAATTGGTGTTCTCTAATCTATGGATATCAAACATGTTTACATTCGTGAGCCCGTGGTTTGATGTTCCCGTTCATTCCCATTCCATCTGATTATCAAACTTGAAATGCATAGATCCAGTGTCCATGCGATTCTATTGATATTAGAGTCATAATAATATAAATAAAAAGAAAATGGGTAATATTAAAATCGCAATTTTGTAAGCAATGACGCAGTCATGATGTCATGCGAGGAACCGAGAGGTCAGTAAACTGAAATTCCCACAGAGTATGGATTTCTCTGACCTTATTGTGAATAGGCACATGTCCATAGATGGACACGGGAAACATGCCAGCACCATGACCAACTGCAAAATAATAGAAATTATATGGAAGAATTTTACGTGACCTGTGAATATTGTATTAGTCTTGGAATCATTTTTACTTTATACAAATTAAGTCAGTAGTAAAGTCTATGAAATGAAAGAGAAAAGTGCAAGATACTGCAGAAATACGAAATAGGAGTAAATTAGCAATACTTTATAACAATGAAATTAGTCCTTAAGATCTGCATAGTAAAGACCCTTAGCCAAGAAAGAGTTACCTGAATTAGATTAAATGAATCAAAGCTCGTTTAAGAAAGATACTGTTCCTCAGCCCTCATACTCCCGCGATTTATCTTAGATTTAGATCAACATATCTTTGAAGTGATCTACCTGAGACAAAAAGAAGATGAGACATAAATAACGTTGTTTTGTTTTTTTTTAAGTCGCAGTATTAGGTACAGAGTGAGAAAATGGCTCATTTCCATTTCCATTGCTTTCAGATCAAAGGCATCTAGGCAGACAATGAGTTAGAGCGCACCTCTGCAATGGAACGAACCGTCGCCAAGAAACAGTATCCTCTAACCACACATCACAATATGTCACTAGTGATCGATGAAGAAAAACGTTCCAGAAATCCTCTTGCAAGAACACGAGAGACTAAACAAGACTTAATGGGGTAGGGTTGTAGAATATAAAATCATATGCGGCCAGAAATATTGCAGAGACATGCTAACTATATTATTTCTTTACATTTTAGTTTGTAAGATAGCTACTGCAACAAATTTATACTTCGGGAAAAGATAATAAGGTATACTTTGCAGGGTCAGAAAGGCCAGACTGTGTGGTTAAGGTCTTGGGATAAGTAAGCGGATTTTGTTGTTGTTGTTGTTGTTGACCATGAACTGTTCTGAACGTCACGATTCTGGGCGTCAGAATGCGTCCAAAGTATTATTTATTTTTGTTTCTTCTTCTGTAGTGATCTGTTATTAATACTAGGCTATTATTATTATGTACATGTTTACTGCAACAAAGCCAACTTTCCATATTATGGATAATAAAGTAATTCTCATCTCACATCATCTTATCTTATCTTATCTTAGTTAAAGAGACATTCTGAGCCGCAGTTTTCTTCACACGATGACAGTAATGTGAAAAGGCAAAAGAACAAATTCCATCGAACTCACTAAAAGAAAGTATTCTTCCTCACTGGCCTTTCGAAGTCAGCACTGCCAGCTTTCAAAATGCGCTGGTAATGTTTCTCAGACACATTGAACATTTCTGCACCGATAATGCATACTGCACTCACAAAACTGACCATTCCAAGAATAACATATCTCCAGATAAAATCAGATGTTTACCCTAATGTTTTGAAGCACGTTTCTCAGTAAAAACATCCCTTCATCTTCTCAATATCGGATTCATTTTACAAAACTGACTTTAAAGACAAATTATTGTACATGCATATTTTATTGAGACTTCATATTCAAGCCATCTGTGTCGCAGTTTGTAGTGCATGTACTCAATAACTGAGTGCACAATGCTCTATATTTACAGCACATGAGTAATTACCCAATAGTGTGTCAACTAATGTTGGGGTACGGAAAACTATCTCACTGATCACATGTACAGTGGAACCCGCTTAAGCGAGACACGCGTGAGCGGGACGCCCGCTTAAGTGAGACGAATGCCTGGGGAACGGAATTTTTGCTATTTAAATCTATACATGTGAGCGGGACGGCAACCCGCTTAAGCGAGACGACTTGGAGTCAGATCTCCGTAATATACACGCTGTTTTTGACAGGAATGCTGTAAATTGTCACTATCGCACTATGTCTCAGTGCTTGTTTACCTGTGCCAATCAGCTGTAAACCTGAGAGCTACAAAGAAGCTTGTACTGACGGTCCTGATTGCCCCCCTTACGATACGTGAGAAGTGATTGACACTACCTCCCCATAGCCTTCTGTCAGGCAGTTGACCCTTCGGCGCACACATGGACGAATCAGAGAGGACATCCTAGCCGCTGGTCATTTAATCCGCGCAAGCATCAACGGATCAAGATTAAGTAAGCCCCGCCCCCTGTCAGCCACACTTTATCCTTTCTTCAGCTTAGGCAGTGATTGACACTTACGAGCCTTACCTGCGCTATTGCACAACACTCAGCCAGAGTGTCGTTCACATGGGCATGACCATCATTCGTGTTGCGTAAAAGCTTTATGACACACGCGCTCGCGTCGCGCTCTGGCCAGATGTGGAGCGAGAAGTGTGACGCTTATCTTTGCCGGTGTTTACGATCATGTAAATTTGATCCCAAATTATTTTTGATCACTTGAATGGGGGCCGGCGAACATCTCGACTTCAGAGATGTTAGACCTTTCATATTCTCTCCAGTTTTATTTTAAAATGTATTATTTCTCTCCCTCTGATGTAGACATGTCTCGGTCTTTAAAAGAAATTGTTTTTTAATTTTCAAAGAAGAGTGGTGAGAAGGCTTAGGTGCTTCTTTGAAACCAACCAAAAATTCCGTTCCCCGCAAAGAATGACTAATAATATGCTCTGCAAGTCTACTGAAAATGCAGATAGGCTGCAATAAGTATATTTTAAACAGTACAGATACAATTTAAATCTGACTCCGTTGTCACACCTCACTAGCAACAAGTAATGATATCCCTTAACTTGAATGAAACGCACAAAATAGCTAAGAAATCACTTTATAATGTATAGTCCGCCTAAGCGGGACGCCCGCTTAAGAGGGACGATTCGTCGGGAACGGAGCCGTCCCGCTTAAGCGGGTTTCACTGTATATACATACACATCCTCATGGAAATTGTATAGTTTTAGTACGTAAATTCCATGTCATTTGAAATCTGAACTCTCCTCAATGAGTTTAGTACTTTAGCCATTACTGCATCTAGACATTCAAAGAATAATGGTGTAAACACCAGTGTGCGTGCACTATTTAAACGTTTTGCGATAACTTCCTCATTATCTTTTACATGGCTTATTGTTTATTGGGATGCCGTTGAGTTATAGATAAGAATTCGTTCTAAGTTAAAGGTATGAGACTCCAGCGAATAGCCATCTCAGCCGATTGAAGAATGATGTCAGATTTGTTCGGAACGACCGAGTATTGGTGGTATTGTAGAAATTTAGACAACAAATATCGCACACGGATATATTTAAGGTTGGATTTTTAAAACACTTTGACTGGGGACTCTCTTACCATGGACCAATACACACAGACACATTCACTCACAAAGTTTCTAAAATCTATAATTTCTCTGCTCCCCCTTCCTCCCCCTCCCCCAACCTCAACTTTTCTCCCCTCGCGCCTTCATGTTTCTTCTAAAAACAAAAATAATAATACGAATTTAAAAAAAAAAAAAAACGGTTTAAGCTACTACTTCCGTGAAACTTCTTTCCCTCTCTTTACCAACTGTTCTGGCTTTGTACCAGCTTCAGATTAACGTCCTGTTATCCTGGAAAAGTACAGCAGCTGCCGAACACAGGAGGGCAGGGGAAGATAGGAGAGAACAGGAAGGGGAGAATTAGTAGAGTGGAATGGAGAATGAGATGAAATGTGAAAAGAATAGGGAGAGTAAGAGGAGAAGACGAGCAAGAGAAGGTAGGATAAGGAAAAATAAGAAATTGGAGGACGAATAAAGAATAGCAGGGCTAGTAGCAAATCGAGAGAAGTAATGAAGCTCATAATGGAGATGGGTAGTGGGAAAGGAAGAGAGACTAAGGAAATAGATAGGTAGGAGAAGAAAACAGATAGTAAGAGAAGTATTAAAAAAAAGTCCAAGGGTGAGAAGAGATGGATACAGAGAGAAGAAGAGAGAGGGGCAGAGGGGAATATTAAAAAAAAAAAGCTCATAGGAAAAAAAAGGAGAAAAATAATAAGAAAACGTGGATAGTAAAGGAGGAAAAGACATAGAAGACAAATGAAAAGTTAAAAACAGAAAGACCTCATGACCTCGAACGTCATGTTCTGAAAACTCCTTGAAAAGTTTTAGTGTGAACACACTCCCATCCCCCCCAAAAAAAACCACCTTCTCCCTCCCCTCACACACCCCACCCCCTTCCCCCTCTCCACAAAAAAAAAAAAATCATGACTCCACAATTTTCATTTTAAAGAAATCTTGATCCTGCAACCTTGTAAAAAAAAAATCTTGATAACCTTTAAAAATAAAAAAAACAAACAAACGTGATTCTACAATTAAAAAAAGAAACAAACAATCATTACCCTACAATCTTCCAAAAACAAAACAAAAAAAAAGAATCTTGATCGTACAATCTGACTAAAACAAAATAAAATTATGTACAGTGTTGTCCCTTAGTATTCGAGTTCGTGAGGTTCCAGTGCTGTGAGAAAACATACAGTGACAAGAGAAAGAAAGTTGAAGACAAAGCAGTAGTAGCAAACTGTGTTGTCTTCAGATCCCGCGATGGCGCGATTCAAATTTTCCAAAATTTCGAATACGTTAAAAACGTGTCAAACATCCCTTCTTTCCTGCTCTCTGAAGATTGGATTACCTGAGAGAAACCGAAAATATCTTCAAAATCTTACAAATGCCCCGCCCCGCCCTACCCCCTCAGTTTTAGATTTGTTACAAAGGGAGAATGTCTCTCCCAACTTTCTCTTAGGCATAGGATCTCAAGAAAACACTGAACAAGCACAGATAGAGGAAGATCTGTAGCTAAAGAGAGAGAAAAACGAAAACGATTATGGACTTTCATTAAATAAGCAGTGGATGAATAAAAAATTGAAAAGGAAAAAGAAAAAAAAAGTACTCTTAAATCTTACATATTATTACAATTATTGCTCTTTTTTTTTTTTCTAACATTACTCAGCTTTACGATAGTTTTTATATCTTTTGCAGAATTTGGAAACATTAAAAAAAAAAAATGAATGGGATAGACAAACAGTCAAACACACAGACTTACAGACAGTGAGTTTGACAGACACACCAGCAGTTGAGGAGAAGCAGTACTGACACACCGGACGCCCAAGACCCAGAGATACAGCCCTGTCTACCCCCGTAACAAACACACCCGACTTCGGAAGGAGCGAGTAGAAAAGCCAGCCCACCAAGCCATACTACCCTTATGGGTGGTATACCCTACCAGACCACCCCTCACCCCAACCGTGTGAGAACCTCGGACACAACAGGCTGGACCAGGTCGGGTACATTCTCCAGGTGATCAGAGGTGTTTGTGCTCAGCACAACACTGACCACGATCTCCGGGTAAAGTGGCCGGGTTGGTAATTCGGAAAGTACAGTGACAGCACTGAGTTGGCGGGCCAGCATCTGATTCTACACGATTTGCACCCTACTGAAAATGATTACTGAACATAAAAGTCCAGGGTAACTTTCGACAGAGACATGCCTGGCTATGCAATGTCAGACGCATATACAATCTTACAAGAGTCCCCATGCTGGAGCAATCTTCTTTATGCTACTACAGACATAAACTGTTTTGATACAAAGCTGTGAGCTAGTTCTACTTGTGTTTAAAGACTGCTACTAGCCGCCATGTTCCACGAGCTGTGACTGAGTTTTAAATTACTATAGTTCGTTTTCTATGAGCCATCAGCTATTGTCCAGGTTTTACTTCTAGGCTATTAATGCATTATTTAGCTCTGCTGCATATTCGGAGTACAGGTCAATCTATTGATAGCAGTCACATGAGAAACCAGACCCATGATATATTATCATGACCTAATCTTAAGAGGAAGGCAATCGTTTCAGGCAGGCAAAATACATTGGTGAAAATTCTGCAGTGTTCTTGACGGTCGAAGTTACTTCATTGACCGATGGTAATGCGACGAGGCTAAACATTTAACACAGCGCTAACCGCTGCTGTGTTCTGTTTTAAATAGAAGGGGTTGGTGCTGTCAGTTCGAGCTTTCTTTTTCCAATGCTCGTCAACTTGTTTTATTCCACTTTATACATAACCCAGCCGCCAAAGTACCACAAAAAATGTCCAGAGGCATAGTGTGTGGATGATTAGTTTTCATGGACATGGAGCAGAAAATGTCAGGTTCAGTGCGCAACTTTTCTCATACTCCAGCAACCAGAACATTGTCCAGAGGCACAGAGTAAGGATGGTTCGATATATTGTACAAAAATCACCGCATGAACTCATTTCAGTGTACAACTTCTCTCACACCCCGGAAGTTAGAACATCGTCCAGCTGCACAGAGTGAGGGTCGTTATGTAGAGTGTACACTGTCATTAATTGGACATTTTGCTTCGTAGCAATGTGCAAGAAATTTTTATTCCAGTGCCCATGTTTTAATTTTCGCATACCCCGTTTGTCAGCACACTGTTTAGTAGCGAAGAGTATGGAAAGTAAAATAATATGATGTGCAATACTGTGCGTACCTTAATCAGCACAGTGACTCTATTACTCATTTCCCCTTTTAAGTGCACACAGTTACCTCTTCACCATCATGCTCTGGGTAGGAAAACGACAGACGATTCCTGAAATATAGTGTTGAATCATTCCACAGGACTTTTGCGATTCATCATCTTGCATGCCTTTCGTTTTCACTCCAACTTATATGTATGATGCCATTACACTGATTTGACAAGCAGAATTAAATGTGGAATTTTATGGAGGTTCACTCAATGGTCTTCTATCTTTCTCTCCCTCTCTCGCTCTCTTTCCTGACACTGTTGATTATAATAATACGTATCTCCACGTACCTCTTCCATCCTCCGTTCAGTTTCGTATTCATAGCCGGTAGTGCTAGGGTCTCAAATAAGAACAGTGTTTAGTTTCTGAAGATATAATGTAATGAGCATTGAAGGTTACCCAATTAGGCTGCAGACCACATGCAGCTTTTGAAGTATTTGCCCGCGCTTTTGCGCCAAGGTCTTGAAAGCGGTTCGAAAGCAAAGATACGAGCTGAAACTGGCTGAATAACATTCCCAAAGTCAGTGGTGTTTAATGATATATCGTGACAATGTGAATCCCACCGTGCGAGATACTTGATAAGAATCAGGTGCTGGCAACCAAGAAAAATGCTGAAAAGTGTTTTTTGTTGGTTTTTTTTTTTGTTGTTTTGTTGTTTTCCGCAAGTACCAACTCAACAACTTTCACCCGAAGCATTTAGCCAACATTGCAATGAGCACAAACACCTCCAAGACCACAAGGAGAGTGTTCCAGACCTGGGTCCAGTTACCTGCTGTATTCCAAGATCCTCACACGTTGAAGTGAGGAAGATCCGGTAGGGCAACCACCCTTATGGGTAGCCATGGTTGGTGACGACGATTCTCTCCTCCAGTCCGAAGTGCGGCGGTTGTCACTGATAGAATACGCTGCATTTTCTGGTCCCAAGCTCTGAAGGCGTCAGTCCACAACCCCACGCTCACCAGATCGTCTGTCTCCTCTGTGGACGGAACGCTGCGGTCAGGATCCCCAAACACGGTTAGAGTTAGCGTCAAGAACGTGTTTAGTGATTGGGTAAGTACTTAACAGGGGAAAAAAAATTCGTATGCGTCACACACTGCACTGACCATCATTTTTTCTTCTTCCCAAATTCTCTCCCTTGCTTCCTTCCCTCCCTCCTTAGTAACCAAAAAGAAAATCGAAGACTAATCCATTCCAAAATAATCATCATCTTTTACCCAGCTGTTAACTCCACAATAAATTATCGTATTGGCAAAACAGCTATTTTTTTTCCTTTATAAAAGCACATTGTGAACGCATGAAGAATTTTATTCCAAGAACGGTTAGGAATACAGTCGAATCCCCTTGATCGCAATCTCTTGGAAGAATGGAAAAGTTGCAAATAAGTTGCAAAATCGAAACTTTTATGTGGGGAAATACAATGTTCTATTAAATCGAAGAAAAAAAATGCAGCGATTAAATGGAAGTTGGGATGAGGCGAGATACGATAAAGAGGAATCGACTGTGTTAGGAAAGACTTCCGTATTTGACACAACCCAACCATATAATATTCTTCACTACTCTCTATCTAACACTAACAACTTATGATACTTACTCTAACACCTCCATCTCCCCCCCCCCCCCNCCCCCCCACCTCAAATCTTATTCAAATTCTTACCGTTATCTACTCTACTAGATCTACCGCAGCTTTTATCCTCACACCCCCCTCCCCCCGCAAATTCTTATCATTATCCCTTTAAATGTAACAAACTTTTCACATT
>JAWQUT010001277.1:27436-41283 GCA_033807755.1 Ellobium chinense | reverse complement strand
ATGCCAGAAACAAAGTTAGCTGACTTACTGGAATCCCATGCGCATGGTTTAACTTGCTCTGTCGCGTGGCTCTCCGCGGCTCTCTCTCTTGATAGTGGGTTACTGACGTTCGCTGTTTCGCCATTAGTAAGGATTCTTAACTGTAGTTCTATTGGAATGTGCACATCTGATAGTATGGGATTGAAATCATATACGTTACAGCACAGGATAATATCTATGATTTCTTTACTAGCAATAAAATAATCAATTAGCGAGTCATTAATTGTTGTGCAGCTCGCGGATGCACTTCCATATCGACCATTACAAATATATAAGTTCAAAGATTTTACGAGCTCCAGAAGACATACGCCCCAGTTATTAATCCTGTGTTTACACTTTGTTTCTCGTTTGAGGGGCAAACCTGTCCTTTCTATATTGATCGCTATATCCAAATAATCTGGCATTATGTTATCAGCATCCATTATGTGCAAATTATCCATGTCATACTCTATGAAGTCACATCTGTCAGAAGTGTAAGCATTGAAATCTCCCATCAATAAACAATATTTCTTATTTAAAACATGTTCCACATAATCTTGTTCGATATCATTAAATGACTGGCGGCTAGAATGAGGTGAACCCTCAGGAGAAATATATACCACACCAATAACGAGTGGATCTGTGTCATCCGATAGTACTCCTTGTAATTTACACCATAAGACATCTGAACAGTCTGACTCAATTAATGAGATCTTTGCTTTAAGAGAACTTTTGACCGCCAGTGCTATTCCCCCCGACACCCTGCCGTTTTTATAATCTCTGAACTTGTGATAGCAGGTGTAACCAGGAATACTGTCAATATCTTCATTGTGCTCACTCAGATTAACATCGAATTCCCCTAGTTTTGTTTCAACCAATCCAACAATATCATAGTGCTGTACATATTCATGGAAATCTGGGTATATCAATTTTGCCCGGAGGCCACAAACATTCAGGAAAGAAACAGATAGTATATCATCAATATCAGGAACTATTCCAACATCATAATCTCCTTCCGCACTCTCACTCTCCCTGAGGTTATCGCCCTTTTCTCTCACATGATTAACATTCATACCGTCATCATGAGAATTATATAAGCAATCATCAATAACTTCTTCCTCATCTCTTCTATTATCTTCATTGTTATAGCAGTGACCAAAAATATTGCCAATGTCTTTTGAATTACATGTTTTGGATGGCAATTTACGAGTAGCTTCAATTACTCTATGAACGTTCAATACTGAATTACAGCCCACTAACTGTATATCTGGAGAACTATTTATAGAACTAAGATTATAGGGTGGCTTATTATTGTCAGCATATCTGCAATCTTCTAGTTGATTATTTAGAGCGTAACCTGCAGAAGCAGGGAACAAATCTGAGCCATCATATTCACATCTGGGAACATTTCTTCGTGCGATGTTATATGTTTTATCAAATCTACCCACATTCGAATGAAGATGTAGGTTAGGTTCTAGATGAAGTTCCTAAAATGTCATCCACAACAAAATACACTGTACTTTGCACAAAGGGTACCCGTGCCAACAAAACTACTTCAGTGGTTTCAGAGGAAATTTACCAGAGCTGCAACAACTGATGACGAGTCATCAGATTGCTGTGGCTTGTTTACAAGAAACCAAAATACCACCCCAAATGGAAATATCCATCAAGGGGTACTCTATTTACCACTGTCACAACCGTAACGGTGATGAAATGACTGGCGGCACTTGTGTTATTATCAAGAATAAAATATTACATCAACAAATACAATTAAACACTAATCTTCAAGCAACAGCTATCAGAATCACAGCAGATAAATGCATCACTGTCTGTTCTCTATATCTGCCTCATCTGTGCCCATTTCTCTTTCTGATCTAACCGGATTAATTGACCAGCTCCCAGCACCATACATCATAATGGGTGATTTCAATGTCCACAATCCTTTGTGGGGCAGTACGAAAACTACCCCACGTGGTAAAATTATTGAAAGACTCTTAGACACCTCAAATGCAATAATATTAAACAATGATTCGAACACTTATATTCACCCAGCCACAGGCTCACCATCAAACATCGATCTCACAATTACACATCCACAAATCTCCGATAACTACACATGGTAGGTCCATGACAGCCTACGTGGATCTGACCACTTTCCCATTACCCTAACATCTACCCTTCCAGACATAATCTCACACCCTGAGCATTGGAACTTTGTCCGAGCTGATTGGCCAAGGTTCCAGGCTCTGTGTTCAGAAACTCTCACAGAAAATAATATTGACTCCATAGAGCTTTTTCAAACTACATTACTAGGCATTGCAACCACATGCATTCCAAAAACCTCTGCAGCTCCACGGAAAAACAAATCTTGGTTCAACGATGACTGCCGACGGGCAATAAAGTCCCGAGAGGCTGCTTTCAAAGAGCTAAGGAAAAGACCAACAGCCCCAAACCTTGCTCTGTTTCGACAGGAGCGAGCCAAAGCCAGACGAACTATTCGTCAGCAGAGGCGAGCTACCTGGAGAAATTATATTTCCAAAATAAATAATAACCCCCCCCTTAAAAATATATGGAAGATGATCAAGAAAATTAAGGGTAAAGGAGATTCTACGAACATCAAACACCTGAAAAATCCTGATAATTCAACAGTGGAAAAAAGAGGAAGACGTGGCAAATGCCTTAGGTAAGGCTTTTGCTTCGAATTCCTCTAGTACACTATACACCCAATTTTAGAAAGCACAAACAAATTAAAGAAAAAAACCCTCTCAACTTTTTTTCACAACAGATACCACCGATTACAATTTACCATTCACCTTAAAAGAACTTACTGATGGCCTTAATGCTGCAAGCAGCACTGCCCCAGGCCCAGACCAAATTCATAATGACATTCTAAAACATCTCCCACCAATTTCTATCTCCTGTCTACTGACTCTTATGAACAAAATATGGATGGAAGGAAATTTTCCATCCTCCTGGAGCAAGGCTAAGGTCGTTCCCATTCCCAAACCGGGAAAGGACCATAGCTTAGCAGTCAACTATAGACCAATTGCGTTAACCAGTTGCCTTTGCAAACTAATGGAGCGTCTGGTAAATACACGACTCATCTGGTATCTGGAGACGAACAATATCCTATCTAGATATCAGTGTGGGTTCAGGGCTAGACATTCCACAGTCGATCATTTAGTCCGCCTTGAAACATTCATTAGAGAAAGCTTCATTACGAAACAACATCTAGTCGCTATATTTTTCGATCTCGAAAAAGCATTCGATACTACATGGAAACATGGCATCTTGCAAAACATTCATTCATTTGGCCTTCGAGGAAACCTACCAGTCTTTATCAAGAACTTTTTAGATAACCGACTTTTCCAAGTCGCAGTAAACCAATCCCTTTCAGATACATTCGAACAAGAACAAGGAGTACCCCAAGGTAGCGTCCTCTCTCCCATTTTATTCAACATTCAAATTAACTCGATTACCCAAACCCTCAAACAAAATGTTGACTGCTCCCTTTATGTTGACGACTTCCTTGTTTGCTACAGGGCATCATCGATGCCCTGCATTGAAAGAAAACTCCAACTTCAGCTAAATGCTCTACAGGAGTGGGCAGATACCAACGGATTCAAATTCTCTCCACAGAAAACTGTAGCTGTCCACTTCTGCAACAAAAGAAAGTTCCACAGGGACCCAGATCTCCTCTTGAAGGGAGAGCGGATCCCTGTGAAAAATGAGGCCAAATTCCTTGGTGTCCTTTTTGACCGCAAACTAACATTCCTCCCTCACATAAAAAGTTTGAAAAAGTCGTGTCAGAAAGCCTTGAACCTTTTAAAATCTATCTCTGGAGCTGACTGGGGAGCAGATAGAGAATCCATGTTACATCTATACCGTTCCTTAGTCAGATCAAAACTTGACTATGGCAGTATAATATTTGGATCAGCTAAAACTTCTTATCTTAAAATTCTGGACCCTGTTCACCATCAAGGTCTTCGCCTCTCTTTAGGAGCCTTTCGAACAACTCCTATCGAAAGTCTATATGCAGAAGCAAATGAACCATCTTTGTACGACAGGAGAAACAAATTGTCTCTCCAATACGGCATAAAGCTATACTCAACACCAGATAACCCTGCCTCTACCCACATTCTACACCCTCATTTTAAAGATAAATATGACAATGCGCCAAATGCCACACCTCCATTCGGTATACGATTTCAAAATCTCCTTCGTGATGCAGACCTGGAACCATTACAAGTCGAGGTAAAGTCATTTCCTGAAATTCCCTCATGGACTCTAAATACACCAACCGTCAACCTAAATCTGGCTCGCCATCAGAAGGATAATACCCCAATTAATACTTATAAGACAGAATTTGAAGAATTGATGGAGGAATATCCCAATCATATTCTTCTTTTTACAGACGGGTCAAAGGACGCCAATGCGGTTGGGGCAGCAGCCCACTCATCCATAGGTGATGCGTGCTGCGGTCTCAACCCAAATGCCTCAATCTTCACAGCTGAAGCTAGAGCCATAGAAATGGCCCTAGAAACCATATCATCCTCGGATCACGACAGCTTTCTGATACTGTCGGATTCCCTGTCCTGTCTCCAGGCCATACGCAATAAGAATTTGAAAAGCGAAAGCATCGGTCGAATTCTGCAGAGACTGCACACTCTCTCTCTAGCCAAAAAGAAAATCTCCTTAGCTTGGATTCCAAGCCATATTGGTATAGAAGGAAATGAGATTGCTGATGAAATGGCCAAAATTGGCCTAGAAATTGGCATACAATATAAAAATATCCCACCCACTGATTTCAAAAGCACTATCCGTTCATATATTCAAGAAAAATGGCAAGCCCGGTGGGACATGCAGACAAATAACAAACTCTTTCAAATTAAACCGCAGTTAGGACCATCTCATAACACTTCACAGCCTCGTCGAAAAGACGAGATTGTGTTCAGTCGCTTAAGATTAGGTCATACACACCTTACACACTCTTTTCTTCTAAACGGAGAGGATCCACCCGAATGCATAGGGTGCAGCTGTCCTCTCACCATATCTCACATCATGACAGAGTGTGCAGAATTCACCGATGCCCGCAAAAATCTCAAACGTTCATCCTCAATGAAAGAACTATTTACTACTAATACAACACACAACATCTTAAACTTTATTAAAGACATAGGTCTATACGAAAGGATATAAAATCATAACATACAACGAACATATAAAATCATAACATACAACGAACATATTTGTGTACTACAACGTTTTACCCAAAACATGGTCTCTGCACATTTTAGGAGTGTGACCCTGCAACAGTGACGCCCGTTGCAGTTTTGAAGCCGATAGGACGGTCACACTCTGGCTTTTAGAGTAGGAAAGCCGGCGTCTAGTCTTCTCGGATAAGGACGAAAATCTAGGAGGTCCCGTGTGCACGTTGCGCACGTTAAAAATCCCTTGGCAGTTTTAAAATCGTAAAAGAGTAGGCCTAGCGGCCGCTGTCCGGACAAAATTGATAGGAAAATTCTACTACAAAACGTTCACAGTAACCATGAGGGCGTAATGTAGCCGTAATCGTGCTGACACGCCGTAAAACACAAACTCAATCAATCAATCAATCAATCAGTCATGACCAATCGCGACATCCTGCCCTCACCACATTAATATTTTCTGATACGTTAGGTTGTTCTTTGGTAGCAAGATAATCTTATGTACGCTAAAATGGTGTGGATGGTAGTGGTTTTGGTAATTATGGGACGGTGGTCATAGTAATGGTTTTACTGATGGTGACAATGGTGACGACTGTATGGTGTGATAGTGGTGATGAAAGTCTGATGGTGATTAAAATGTGATTGTATTGATGATGGTGAGGATGGCAGTGGTTCTGCAGTGATGTCGTGTGTGATGTGGTTGTATGATGATGTGGTTGGTGGTTGTAGCAGTAGTGGTAATGATTGTGTAATGATAGTACTTGTGTGGGAGTTCTTATAGTAATGTTGTAGACAGTAGCAGAGAAGAAAAAAATATAACCACACGTCGTTTTATGGTAGTATGCAATGACATACATATTATTTGTTCCAGCTTGAAACCTTTGATGCGAAGATTACATTTTTTTTTCATGGAAATGCGATAAATGCAATGATACATCGCCACGCGACAACACAGCCAGCCTAACCTAGGCTTGTCTAGCCTAGCGTGTTGTGCCCCCTTAGCGAGATAATAGTGATTCTGTTCTAAACCCAACGCTTTTTAGAAATAATCTTCTCCCTAAAAGAATCTTAAACCTAGTAACGGTATGCACAAAGTAATATCCTTTATGAAATATTTAAGCAAGAAGAAATTAAACCATTTGCAATTATGTGCCATAAAATTTTACACTGACTAGTCTTATAAACATCTATTGGTGAATGCCTTTGACATGATCTGATGTGTAGTAAATGATTAGGAAGCATTAAAACGTGTAAGGACAAATAGCTTGTGAAGAGAGGGACAGAGAGAGAGAGAGAGAGAGAGAGAGAGAGAGAGAGAGAGAGAGAGAGAGCATTTAATTCCTGAGTGAGAATGGACGTGGTTGACAGTCGAATTGTTAATGCCGAGAGCTAGCACAATTATTGTAATAGAAAAACTGGAAAATTAAAAGGCCAGATTTCTATACATTTGTAGGCCCTTTTTTTCACAAAATACTCCAAAATGATAACTTTTGGCTGCAAAAAGCCAAACTGCCAAGTTGTTTGGCACAATGTTTAGTACATTTGTAGACCACATTTATTATGTCCAACAATAGGCCAAAAAAACCTTCATTTTTGGCTGCAGAAGGTCAATCTGGTAAGTGAAAAATTCAAACGTCAGGATTTTATACGTTTGTAGGCAACATTTTTTTTTCACAAAAGACAACAAAATGGATATTTTTAAGTGCAAAAAGACAATCTGGCAAGTGAGAAATCGTTGGCCAGATGTTAGATAAATTATACACCTATTTTTTTTTTCAGAAATCAGCCACAAATCACCATTGTTGGTGCAGAAAGCCATTCTGCCAAGTGGAAAATTAAAAAGCCAGATTTTTTTGCACAAATTTCGGGGTTTTTTTAACCAAAAAAATGCCAAAATGAACATTTTCAGCTGCTAAAAAACAAACTCGCAAGTGGGGAAATCCGGCCAGATTTTTAGTACATTCATAGGTCAAATTTCTTTTTTTAAATCGGCCTAAAATCTCAAACTTTGGCTGGAGAAAGCCAATTTGGCAAGTGGAAAATTGAAAGGCCAGATTTTCATACATTTGAAGGATTTTTTTTTTTTACAAAACACGCCAAAGTGCATATTTTAGGCTGCGAAAAACCACAGTGGCAAGTGAGGAAATCTTTGGCAGGATGACAGTACATTTCTAGGTCAAATTTTAAAAAATGGCGAAAAAAATGTTCATTTTTGGCAGCAGAAAGCCAATTTGGCAATGGAATTATGAAAAGCTAAATTTTTACTCATTCGTAAGCCAAACTTTGTTTTACTTGTCACAGAAAAACGCCAAAATGGATATTTTTGACTGGAAAAATCCATAATGTCAAGAGCGAAAATCCATAATGTCAAGAGGGAAAATCAATTAGTACATTTGTAGGCCACCTATTTTTTTTTTTAGAAATCAGCCACAAATCTCTATTTTTCGCTGCAACAATCCACTCTGGCAAGTGCAAAAGGAAAATCCCGGATTTGTATGCATTTGTAAGCCATTTTTCCCCCAAAAGAAGCCAAAATATATATTTTTGACTCAATAAGCCAAACTGGCAAGTGGGGAAATCGTTGGTCAGATTTCTTGTACATTTGTAAGCAACTTTTTTACTCAAAAATCTCAATTTTTGCATGAAAAAAAGTCATTCTGGCAACTGGAAAAATAAAAGGCCATATTTTTAAACATTTGTAAGTCAAGTACCTTTTTTTTTAAACCCGCCAGAAATGGATCTTTTTGGCTGCAAATTATTAAAGTGGCAACTAAAAGAATTTTGGTATTTTAATACACTTACAGGCCTAAGGTGCAACTCCGGAGCCCCCACCCCTGAGTTCTTTGGGGGGGGNGGGGGGGGGGGGCGCTTCTGGCAGACTCCGCGGGCGGGGAATTAACCACACGATGGCTCAGAATACCAGGTAACGCGGAAATTAAAAAGCCAGAGTGTTATTAATTCTAAGCCAAATCGCGGTTGTTGTTTTTTTCACAAAAAAAGCCAAAATGGATATTTTTGACTGCAAACAGAAAAAATGGCAAGTGTCAAAACTATTAGTACATTTTCTAAAACACGAATAGGAAATCTTCATTTTGGCTGCAAAAAGCCAACCTGGTAAGTGGAAAATGATAAGACCAACTTTTATACATTTGTAGGCCATTTTTTTTAAAAAATGTCCCAACATCTACATTTTTGCTTGCGAAAAGCCAATCTGGCAACTGGATAATTAAAAGGCCCTATGTTTAACCATTTGTAGGTTAGCTGTTATATATCTTTTCGGCTGCAATTTGTTAAAATGGCAATTAACAGAAATTGGTATACAGTTTTTTTTAAATACACTTGCAGGCTAAATTTCTCCAGCAAATATTCTCCATTTTTCTGACGTGCTAGAAATCCAAACTGTAAGATTTGCTGGCTAGACTTTTTCTAAATTTCTTGGCCAAATTTCAATTTTTTTTTTTAATTCGCCAAAAATCTTAATTTTCCGCTGGAAAATGTAAAAGTGGCAAATTAGAAAATTGAGTTTCCAAATTCTTAATATACTGTAGGCCAAATGTCTTTTTTTTTTCTTAACCGGCCAAGAATTCCCATTATTGGCTACAAAAAGCCAATCTGGAAAATCGGGAAATTATTGCCCGAATTTTTCGTGAATTTGTGGGTCAATTTTTTTTCAGACATCGGCTAAAAATCTAGTTTTTGGCTGTCAAAAGCCAATTTAATCACTCGAAAATTAAAAGGCTAGATTTTATACATTTGTAGGCCAACTTTTTTTCCACAAATCACGCCAAAATAAATATTTTTTGCTTCAAAAAAGCCAACTGGTATGTTGGGAATTCGTTGAAAAGATTTTTAGTACATTTCCAGGCCAAATTTAATTTATAAAAAAAAAAAACAGCTGAAAATCTCCATTTTTGGCAGCAGACAGCCAAATTTGCAACTGGAAAAATAAAAGGCAAAGTTTCCATACATCTGTAGACCATAATTCCTTTTTCTTCACAAATAATGCCAAAATGGATATTTTTGCCTGCAGAAATCCAAACTCAGATGTGAGGAAATCGTTGGCCAGATTTTTAATATATTTTTAAGTTAATTTAGACTAATTGTTTTCAAAAATCGGCCAAAAATCTCCATTTTTGGTTGTAAAAAGCGAATGTGGCAAGTGAAAAATTAATAGGTTAGGTTATTATGCACTTACAGGTCAAATTTCTTTTTTCGGAACCCGTCAGAAATCGATCTTTTTGGTTCCAAAATGTCAAACTGTCCACTAAAAGAAACTGGAGGACAGTTAATTTTAATACAAATGCAGGCTAAATTTCTCCATTATTTATTAAACACATCAAAAACTTACGTTAGGTGCAAAATACAAACTGGCAATTAGAAGAAATCGGTGGCCAAATTTGTAACACATTGTTGTAGGCCAATATTTTTTTTTCACTAGCAAAAAATCTACATATTTCACACAGGATGGCAGTCTTTGCTCTGTTCGCAATACCAAATGCTGCTCTCCTAGCCTCGCCTGTGTATGCTTTCATGGTGTTACGAAAGCGGCCATTTTTACTGAAGAAAACTCCAAGGACTGCAAGATATATCAAGATTTTCACGATTTTCAAGATGCAAAGATATAAAACTTTCTTCTACAGGAAGTACTCTACATCAAGGCTAAAACCCTGTTTACTTCCACTACTTCCAGACCTATAGGTCATAAGCGTAACATTTTGTATTTCTGTAAAAGATACGTGTATTACAATACTCAGCAAATACTTGCATAGTACATGGAAAATCTTGGTTTGCGTTGTGGTGACACTGCGTTCTTTCCTGAAACTGTATTCACGTGAAACCGCGTTCTCCTGAAACTGAAATTGCGTTGTCTTAAATCTGCCTCTGAATTCATTGAACTGAGGTTTCAATCCTTTTCAAGAAAATGTACCAGATACTTTGACTACTTTGAGGAATCCCTTCAAAGACTTTTAAAACCGATAAATACAACAATACATTTCACAGCAGGGCCACTGAAAGAATCAGTGTGCTGAGCTCTGAATCGTTATTGAAAAACTTTTGTCATCATAGAACGATTCAGAGTTACGGAGATATATAAGTTTTGAAGAGGGGTCAAGGGTGAAAAAAAAACACCAAACATGTTGTCAGAATCATTCGTCATCCTGAGACCATTTAAATTTATGCTTATTTTAAATATTCGTAAATGTCAGCGAACTATAATAATAAAGAATGGAACAAGAAATAAAAATCTACTGGGAATGGACGAGAACTGGAAGTCTCGTGACAACTAGTGGGTGAGACCACCTTTCAGCATCAGCACTCCTGAGTAAAGAATGAAATGCCCACTTCTGGTAATGGCTGCGGCCGGAACCAGCCGCGTTTGGTCCGCTGGGGGGGGATTTTTGAGAGATGATAATTCCACGGTAGGTCAATAGAGTATAGACAAAGGCTTATAACCTCAGAGCCTTTTGTAAAGGTAAGTTCTGTGTTAAGTTTAGACTGGTTGGTCAGTCTAGGGGGAAACGAAAACAGGGTCAGGTAAGTCGGGGGTCAGATTGAGCTGCGCTAAACATGTAGCTAGCCGTACACTGACTTCACTGAGCTATGGCGACAGCCAGCGACTCAGGCACTGTCAGTGTAACTATTAAACTTAAACCTGGCACAGTCTGATAAAAAGTATACTGTGGTGGAGATTTGCAAGGCAGCAGAGAAAACGGAGGGCCCACGGTCAGTTTACGGCTGTCAGAAGATAGCAAGAACGTGGAGGCTGTATCCCGCCACAGAGCAGAGGCGGTGCGTACGAAACTTCTGTGTTTGGGTTTCACCCTACGCCACACTAGAGTTTCTTCCAGGCCCTGTCAATCCAAGGAGGGTATTCACGATAGACGGATAGCCTGTATCTCTAACATCCCTCTGTCTTTTTCCAACAGGGGAAATCAAAGAAGCAATATAACTTATAATATAAGTTATAAGTTAATTAGAATTAGCAAGCTTTAGCTGGACTGTGCCAGGGACGAGAACGGCCGTTTAACTTCTTTCAAGAAGGGAAATCGCTTTGTCTTCATCCGCACTCCTACTTCGTCACTTCCGAAGAGCATTAAAATTAAAGTTGGTCAGTTCACTGCGTTCTTTTACTACGCAGAAAGGCCAGCCGAGAAAGACCACGGTAACGGCACCCGGGTACCAGTAACCACAGGTAATGGTGAATTCTCCTGTCGATTCGATGGATGATGAAAAAGCAGGGTGTCAGTGGTTTGGATAAAACAAAGGGGCAGGTCGATGTAAACGATGTAGCAATACTGTTTGTTTATTTTATTGTTTGTTGTTTGTTTGTGTGATTATTTGTTTCTTTATGTGTTTAGTTTGTTTGGTTTTCTTTGTTTGTTTACAACAATTATGAGTTTGTTCGATCTTAAATAGTATGGATCCGGGGTGTCTGTTACTCGCTTAAAATCTGAATCAATAATTATTGTAAATTCATGATTCACCCATAGGCAATATTGTGCGCATAATCAGGGTCACTTTTGTACAAATCAAGACAACAAAGGCATTCAGGGGATGTCAAACGCAGGGCCGTAGAATCCATGTCGCTTCCCTCCTTCCCCCACCATTCAAACCTGTTCAATCCAGTTTAATCCGGTTCCATCCGGTTTTCTTCGTTTTCTCTTTCTTACGCTCTCTCTCTCTCTCTCTCTCTCTCTCTCTCTCTCTCTCTCTCTCACTCACTCACTATCGTCGTATACAGTATCTATATTATTAATATTAATTATATTCACAATTACCTCCTAACAAAATGCATTTGAGGAACTCCATCCCATGAACATACTAAATACTATTCATTACAAATTGCACTTTGTCTGGTCGGAACAAAGGGCTCAAAATTCAAATACAAGCAATGGGTTTTTGGGTGGTTGGGACTTCCGGCAGGCGACTAGGGCGGACGCGTTTGTGAGTGGAGAAAAGGATAGAAACGAAATCGACCGACATTTATAGAATATGTAGCAAACGTGCCTGTTGAAGGGCTGCCTGCAACAGTAGAAACTGCAATCAACAGACTCTTACAGGATGGAGACCCGTCTTCCTTTAAAATGTACGACCGTCGTCCTTCGGTTCAGCGAATCAAAGGCGAACCATGGTATGGAGACGCCTGATCGCTTCGTAACACTAACACCTGGCCAGTGGCGCCGAAAATCCCCGTCCCAGCTAAGTGGGAGAACATAAAGGCGGCCGATTTATGTCATCTAACCACTATGCGCCGTAAGCTATAAGAAGAATCAATCTAGTCTATACAAGTTCTACAACCGCACAGAGACACGGCCTACTCTCTGCGCCGATCTGCTGAAAATACGTGTCTTTTATGTTCTACTAACTTCTAGTCTACCCTCGGAAAGATCGGCGCAGAGTGAGTATGTTGCCGATACGCCGAAACATATTCGGTGGCCTCCCTGTGCGGGGCCTAAGACGAGACCAACAGCGCTTGGATTCTTAATCTTATCAGCAAGCATCAGCAAGAGCTAGTCATTCAACGCCCATAGCACAGGTCATACTCATAGAATCAACGAAAACATGGGACAGTGGCCTATATTTGAGAGAGCTGACGTCACCCAGTAACACCCACAGTATTGTATAGGACGGCACACGGTACATGACACGCGGCACCATGGAGCTATAAAGAACACTGGAGTGCGTATCACGTGATTTTGGCCATGCGAGGTTGAAGACAATAGACGCCATCTTGGGTAGGGATGAGTGCAGCGGCGAATGAAGGCGGAGAGAGGGATTTTCAGTTTTGTTTTTCACCAGACTACGTCGTAACCATGGTACAGACCTGCTGTGAACTGCAACAACAGATGTACCAAGGAAACTTTACAAAGAACCTAGCACCACCACAGTACAATACTAAAACTGCTGTTTATTTATTACTATTGTAATTGTTTATTTATTCTTTAATTTCCTAACACTATATTTTATTTCCCACTTGTAATCGCCACCACAAAACGAAAGCCTAGCTAGAGTTAGAGATAGAGAGAAAGAGAGAGAGAGAGGAAGAGAGAGAGCGCTAGATAAGGGTAGGCCTACTAATACTATAGGCAGCAAAGCAGCCGCCCGCTCGTACCTTGCACAGTGTTGCCACTCGTAGGGATTTTCCCCTACTGTAGGGGAAAATTGCTTTTCGTAGGGGGTAGGGGAACCCTACGGGGAAAACTGTCAAATGTAGGGGAAAGTGCTCATAAGATTGGACACAACATTGCAAAGAATAAAATGATGGCCAATCATACACTTCGCGCGTAGGGGAATGTAGGGAAAAATTAGCCTCGCTGTAGGGGAAAACCATCAGTCCAGAGTGGCAACACTGACCTTGCCCTAAGTCGTCCGCCATGTTAGTTGCGCGCCGGTGCCACATGCTAAAGTGTCCCCCCCATATCTGTGTCCGGGGAGACATGCTGGCATGACCCCCGGACAACTTAGCATATCCTAGATTGTCCCCCCGGACAAGATAGCATAATTATGCCAAAGTGTCCCCTCTTATGCCAAACTGTCTCCCTCGGACAATCTGACATGGGGAGACAAACTAGCATACGTTAGTCGCATGCTAGAATGTCCCCCATGCCAGGCTGTCCCCCC
>JAWQUT010001277.1:0-14250 GCA_033807755.1 Ellobium chinense | reverse complement strand
AGGTATTTAATCAGCAGTTTGGTGGCATGATTTCAGTGGAATGTAGTATTATGGTATACCATACTTTCTTTCAGGCTAAAAACAGCCAAAGTTCTCGCCCCTGCCCCATCTTTTATAAGAACGTTTTTCATTGGTTCCAGAAATATCAGGAAGCTTTCAAAACAATATGGCGGCCTACTAGAAACTGTCTCACAAGTTGCTACGTACTTATCAAATGTTTTCAAAGTTAGTATTTCTTGACTGCTATTTTTTTACGTGAACTATGCAAGGTAAATTAAGATTTTGTTATTACAGTGGCAAATTTCTAATCGTTCAGCGCAGAAATCGCCGCAAATTCTGTTGATACTACCACATTCTCCAAGTGCTGGTGCCAGTCTAGCAGCTAGAAATTGGGGATTGGAGGTGCGCGAGATGAGTTAAGCCAACTTTTCCTTGTGATTTTTGACACAGGGGTCTCTTTTTTGCTCGTTTGAGCAACTGAGCTGCGCCTCAGAACTGCTCAATCGAGCAGTTACTTCCCAATGGAGCAGTAACTGCCCGATTGGTTTTTCCTGGACCTGATGAAAGGGAACTAGACTAGCAGTTTCATTACACTGTCACTGGTGGCACGTTTTCATCGAATCATTCATGAGCGGGCCTTTCTAAGTTTCTTGTTCAATCTTGTTCATAACTAGAACCTAGACTAGCCTAATCTAGTCATAGTCTATCTATAGTGAAGGGTTCTAATATGATTTACATAGTGTCCTACAATGTGCGCGAAATCCCACACGCCCGCTGCCCAACAAGGCGTGTGGTTTTGGGGTCGGGCGCCTGGATTTCGAGGAACTCACACGCCCAAATGGCGTCTAATCTAGATCTCAGAGGCAAGTGCACTCATGCACTCAGTGTATTTGACCTTGCATTTTGTAAAGCAAAATTTACTGGCTTTGTAACTAACGGTTTGTAAAATTCGACTTAATTGATCGCGAAATCGATACAAAAGGACCGCTTATTAGAAAATTTACGGCCTAGGCTACGGGAACGCTCGTTTTTGTAATCAAACTCGTAGGAGAGTCAGTCTATGCCTAAGCCTGTCCAAAAGAAGAAGAACGGTTAAAGTCAACCTTTCTGTCTTTTAACGTAGAAGAGCAACGAGTTATAAGGTGTTATGTCCCTTCATAGAGTCATACATGATACAATTTAAAAACAATGACCCCGTTTTACGAAGATAACGTGACGGCCCGGGCAAAAACAAACGAGCTGTTAGATGTTGAATTATTTACAGAAATACTCCACACTCTATCAGTTGGGTAGGCGAGAGAAGCATTTTTGCTAATGAATGATAATGTTTCGCAAAAATGTGACACAGCAAGTCAGTGTCATAATTTATTTCGGAAACATCGTGAATTTTGTATAAACCTAATGAGTAATGTACCGGAAGCTCGATCAGGAGTAAACAAACGTGAAAGTAGGCCTTTTATAGGAAGTCATTACACAACTCGCTGAACTAGACATGAGTTTTCTTAAATACACAGCAGGGGCAGTGCCTGGTAAGGCACCTAAAAGGCAAGTTACAGAGAGCGAGGAGGAGAAGAAAAAAAGGTTAAAAAAGTATGAAGAGGGACAGGAGAGACAGTTCCAGGCTAGCTGGAAGAATGGCAGACCATGGCTATTGTACCTGGAGAAAGAGCGCATGATGAGGTGTGAATGGTGCATAGAAGGAGACAAGGAGGAGGGAAAGAAGAATGCTTTCATTGATGGGGCAACACTTATGAAGCTGGAAACTGTAAAACAGCATGAAAGCAGTAAACAGCATTTAAAGAATGCCTCTAAGTATACAAGAAAAGCTCCGGCTCAGAGTGAAGCTGGCCGCTGCCTCACCAAACTGAAGGAGGCAGATTACTCCAAATTAGTCATTAAGTTTCGCACAGTCCATGCCCTTGCGAAAGCCAATCTCAGCTTCCGCACATATAACACCCTCTGTCAGCTGGACAAAGCAAAAGGTCTGGACATTGGTGACACATACACCAATGATAAAGCAGCTGCTCAGTTTTTGCGGAGCATTGCTCAGTGCTTAAAGGACCAGATAGGTGAAACCATACGTCGGTCCAACTATGTAAGTTTTACATGTGATGGAAGTACCGATTATACTGGGGAGGAACTGGAAAGTATCGCCATCCGGACCTGCATTGACGGGAAGATAGCAGATAGTTTCTTTTGTATAGGCCGACCTCAGTCGGGAAGCAGTGCAGATATCCATACCTACATTATTGGTGCTTTCAAAGACATGGGCCTTGAGAATGCCTTGAGGAGCAAATTTGTGGGATTTTGTGCTGATGGAGCATCAACAATGCAGGGTAAGTGCAATCAAAAGAGTCATGTTTCAGTGTGGTATGTTTGGTAGATAAATGCAGAATGCACACAGTTCACACCGACCTAATAATAATCACAAACAAACAATAATAAAAATAAAAAAAAGAGTGAATATTCTGCACATTTATTTTAAGAAGAAACATATTTTTCATTCGCAAAGGGTGCCTTCAGGTTACATCATGGTTATAAAACACATCTAGTCAGCCAATAGTTCTTCTAAGCTGAATTCTTTGAAACTTCATTTTTTTAAAAATGATATTTCCAGTCTTCAGATTTTATGTAAAGTAAATTGTATTGAACTTGTCAGTAGCTTCATTAGATTTAGTCTAGATCTAAAACTAGACCCTGCTGAAATTTATGGTTTTTTCATTACTCTCACCAACTTGTCTTGTTTGGGACGAACATCCCTCTCTCTCTTTCTTACAATTAATCAAATTCTGATGTTTCAGGCCATATCTCAGGACTGGCTGCTTTGGTGAAGAAAGACTGGCCTCATGCTGTCTCTATTCATTGCCTGGCTCAGCGTTTGGAATTGGCATTCAAGGATGCAACAAAGAAGGCACGTCCACAGTTGTACACCAAAACAATTACACTTCTTCTTGGACTGTATTATCTGTACAGACGAAGTCCCAAACAGAAGAAGGCGCTGCAGAATTCTTTTGAAAGTTTAGGCATGAAACAGATCTTGCCTACTCGAGTAGGGGGGACCCGTTGGTTGCCTCATTTGGTGAGGGCCATGAATGCTTTTCTGAAGGGATACAAAGTATTTCGATTTCAGCTTGATTCTGCATCACATGAGAGTCCCAAAGCTGAGGGCCTGGCCAAACTTGCAGGTGATGGCAACTTGCTGGTTTACATACTCTTCCTGAAGGTCAGTACTTTTGCACAAAATAAAATAAATGTTTAGTTATCCACAGTATGCAAACACAGATATTGCCATCAGATGGAAGAACATTTTATTATTACATCTAGATGGAAAATGAAAAGCAGTTATAGCCTAAGAGCACACAAAACATTTTAGAAGACTATAATTGTCATCTTGGACAGTCTAGACAGTTTCAAAATGAGTCTAAATAACAATTAACATCTGCAGTTTTATTTAAATTTTATTTCTGGGTGATTTCAAATGAACAAAATTGTCTTTCAGGAAGTTGTTGATCATCTGATGAAGCTCTCACTGTGTCTTCAAAAGCGTGATCTGTGCCTTGCTGATGCTCATACTAGAGTTACTGCCACACAGACAGTGCTGAAGAGCATGCTGACAAGGTAAATTACCTACTGCATCATTTAGGCATCAAGTTCTACCGACTAAAATGTGCTCTCCAAGGAGGGACTAGCTCTAGGGAACAGTAAACACAAATAATAATTGGGAAATAACATTCATTTGAAAATTACTGTTTTGTGTGATTTTATTTTATCATGTACCAGTAATAATTAATAACATTTTGATCAGTCCTTTGTATCCACTTTGAAAACTTTTAGGGAAATTCCTTGCATTGAAAGTGTTCAAGGCAATGGCGAGTTCCAAGAACTGAAGCTTACCTTCAGAGGTAAAAACCAGTTGGACAGTTGTAGGGAAGAGTTCATAAGCAGCTGCATTGAAACCCTGGAGAAACGTTTCAAAAACTCATCTCTGATGCAGGCAACGTATATTGCAACCCTAAACAACTGGCCCAGCTGCAACAGCTCAGGTTAAAAGGCAGTTGGAATTGAAGTTTCTCTTTTTACTTTCAACCTTGTTGCCATCCTTTTGACCTTTTTCAGTTTTCAGACTTTTAATATTGTCTTTATTTACAATTTGCACTTCAAATTTGAAGAATTTATTGTCTTTTGTGGTTTTACTGTGTTTGTTCCAGTCTGTAGCTTGAGGTTAGATTAGATTAGAATTTTTTTTATATCCAAGTATTCATGAATATTGGGTATATATATTTTGTTTTGGTTTCCAATATCAAACATAATTTTTCGGAGTTTGTTGAGAATACAGCAAATTTCAGTTGTCTAGTTCTCTGTAGTTAAATTTTCTGGTGATGTTGGTGTGACCGCATCTGTTTGTTTATTAAGAGAATCTCATATTACAGCTTAGAAGTACTGAAATTTCTAAAGATGAAACAATTTCAGAACCAATGCAAATGTATTGATGAATCTGGTAATTTGATGAAGTTTCTAAGTACTTTTGTTTATTTTTTACAGAATTTGGTGTCAAGGAGATAGAACTGCTCTATGAACAATTCTCTTGCATCATGGAAGAAGCAAGCTTAGCTACTTTGCTAAGTGAATGGCAATTGCTTAAGGCTCTTGTCTATGAGAGGTAAGATTGTTTCTTTATAATTTTACTTAAATAAATTTCAAGACCAACATTGGTCAGGCCTCCTACTTTTGCAGTATACTGAAACAGTAGAGGAATGTGGAAATAATATAAAACTAAAAGCATGCTATAAATTATCTGAGATCAGCAGCCATACCAATCATATACCTCACGAGTATTCCATGAAGTAGAAAGGTTCAAAATATATCTCCATACTTGTTTTACTGCTTCNGAGTCACAGGAAGTGCTCACAGCAACATCTCTAGATGATTACTACCTCTCACATTTGCTAGTAGACTAGTGTTTGATCACTGAACAACATTTGATCAAATTTACTTGAAAGTCATATTTCTAATTGTTTTAGCTGAAAACTGATGCCTTCAGTAGATTCTTTGAGAAGAATTACTTTATACTTCAAAGTTTCACTGAAAATGGTTAGTATTTGTCCAAAATATCATAGAATATAAATCGTGGCAGGTTTTTGCTAAGTATCGCTATCGATTTCACCTATGGGGGTGGGTTACTTTGCCATCCCGTATCTCAATTATCCGGAACAATTTGGGGGTAGATTTGGGGGTATGGGAGCAAATTTTCCTGTGAAATGGTACATCTTCATTGTATTTGGATGTCATAAAACTTTTCTCACAGATTTTGTATGTACTAACATCCTCACATTTTCTTTAAGCATTACCGTGTTCCCTTTTGATTGTAAATTACCTTACATCTTACCTTAATTAAGTACTGAATAATCATTCCTCAATAACATCCGCCAATATTCTTGAATGTGAGCGGACAAGATAAGCTGTCATTTCTATACCGCATAAGCTAGAACCTTCAAATAAAGAATGTTCAATTCAGAAAATGACATAGGTTTGATAATTACTCCTTTTGAGCGAATTAAAACACTTAGATTTTTGGCCAAACATATAATGGTGGCCCACTGTGCTACCTCAGTCAGAAATGAGGCAATATTCAGTGCCATGAAGTACCTCAAAAACAAGCGGAAGGCCAGAATGACCACCACTACTCTCAATGACTTACTGCTTGTCAACATGCAGGCCCCAATCATTCCAGAGTTTGATCCAGATGAGGCCATAAAGCACTGGATGGTACCTATTTGTAGTTTATTTTTCTTTATTTTCATTACTTTGTAGTGTGCTGAATGATTTGAAAACTCTGCAACTTTAAAGTTTCTTTTCCTATCTGAAGATACCCCAACCAATATTTTTAGTGGATTTCAATGTTAACCTATTTTCCTGTACTTGTGACAGACAACGCCAAGTGGACAGTTACGCAGGTCCATTATGCAAGAGCCCCTGCCCAGTCCCTCCCCTCCACAAGTGAACCACAACAATCAATCACATCCACACAGCCAATAGACCTGGAAGAGGATGAGGTATGGCTGTCACTGTTTTATTATTTTCTAATGTTGACATTAACACTTTATTTTATAGAAATAGTAAGTTGCTGGATGTTTGGTATCTGGATGTAATTTAAGGGATAAGTACATTATTAGAAATTACCATTAAATTTATTTAATCATCACACCTGTCACAAATTATCCTAAATACCAAAATTTCTCTACTCTTTTTACTTTTAGGTTGAAGTTCTTGGCACATCTGTCACGCCTGCCACCAGTGGGACTGAGAGTGGAGATGATGATGAAGAGTTTGAAAGCGACAATGAAATGAATGAGAATTTTGTTCAATGCATGCTGTTGGAGTTTGGGAAGGAGTGACTGAGCTATGAAGGAATAAATTTTGTGTTTTAAAATGAAAAGCTTTTGTCACTCATTTATTCAGTACATTGTGTATAGTGTGGTAATGATGTGAATACTGGATTTGTTATTAATGTAATTTAACAAAAAAACTGAACAAATTTTGAAGCTATAGCTTCTAGCTCCATGGGTTGCCTTATCAATGAAAGCATTCATTTCTACCCTTTCGGGCATGTGAAAATCAGTTCGGGCATGTGAAACTTGGAAAGTCACATGCCCGAATGGCATGTGACTTTGAAGAGGATTTTGTGCACACTGGTCCTATGAATCAAGAGGATTAACTCATTCTGACTGGAATGACGCACGGCACGCTGGCCGCTGCGTCGACGTCGTTTTTTCCATGCACTGCTGTTGAAACAACGCAGCCTGCGTCGTTTTGTATTCTTGTGTTCTGGTTTAAAAATACTCCCCTATACCGCCTGAAAGGTCAAGGAAGCGGAAGTTGAAGGTTCAGGAGGTTCATTCGGCCTTCTCTAACGACAGCACCGATTCCATGATTTATCTACGACTAAATGAACTGTATCATCGGTGCTATCGTTAGAGATTGCCGTTCATTCATAGCGTTTGTTTGGGAACTGCGGACACTCAGTGTATTTTATCGAGGTCTTTTGTCACCGTATCGAACCAGGAAGTGCTGCGTTTTGTTGCTGTTTCTGACCCTCATTTCTCATTTGACTTATTTTTTAGCTCTTTTTTTTTTAATTATTGCCATTCTCCATTCAATTTCTTACATTCTGATATATAATAAATATGTTGGTATTGCCCCAAAATTAGCCGAGTTACTGCCTCTTAAATTTACACAAGTGTAAAAAAAAAAATTCTGAAACCGAAGTCTCCGGTATTTGCAGTGAAAATATCCCGGTCAGAATGAGTTAAAAACTAAACAGCCCAGTCTCATTAGTCTCGAGTTCCGGCGCTTCATCATTCATACTTCATGAAAGAAATAGCAGTGATTAGCAGACATCTTGTCTTCACTGTTGTTTTCATTGCTATAATGTGAATGAAAGGAAGTTCTGAACAAAAAAGGATGGTCAGAATTTGCTCTCTTTTTTTACTTCAAATATTCTCAGCTTAGACTTAGTTTGACCCCACAGAAAACATGGGTCAAAACAGTTGTTTGAGTTATGCTGCGATGCAGCCTGCGTGTATGCAAAATTTGCTGACAGCTGTTCCCCCTGGCACCTCCCTGATTAACTGCCACGGCGGTTTTCCCAATTTTAAGGCCGCTACTAACTAGACTAGATGTGCTTTTCCGGTTTTCGCATTGCATGGTGTGTCGCTTACAGCATTTTCAAAAAGGCACCATTCAAAAAAGATAATTCAATTTCAATTGTTGTCAGTGGTAACGTTCTGGTTTTCTCTAACAACAGCACCGAATTAGTCGAAATATCGATCTAGTCCATGACCTGTCTGTGACCAAATGAACTGTATCATTATGATTATCCATGCGGTGCTGTCCATCAACATAGCCAATGTTCTTTAGGCCAGTGTGTAATTTGATTTTCATACTTTATGGCAGCGATCAAATCTAAGACTAAATCATTGATATTTTAAAAGAACTAATCTTGTCACACCTGTGCGCCCATGAAATAATTATTATTTGTTCTAACTTTAACATTTGGATCACAAATTTCTAATTTCTAAGTAGCAAACAAAAGATGCCAGCATGGAGAGTGATAACCGTTGCAATTTTTTCTGTTTTTCAGTCCTTAAACTTTGGTCCAGCATTCTTTGTGTTCTGAAGAACAGTTTTTTTTTTTTTTGTATTACTAAATCGTCTAACTTGATTGAAATTGAAGAATTTTCTTTTAAAATGCTGAGCTTTTAACCCATTGTCATTAGGCTACATGATAGATCTAGATCTACACATAAATTGGTCTTATAAACCAATCGCGATCCCAAGAACCTGGTGGGAGAAACTTATAAATCCAAGAGCTTCGGCTGTTAAGAATGGAATTCAAAACAAATATAAATTTTCTGATTGGATTTGGATGCTATTTTAAACTGGGTTGAGCATTTTGTTATTAAATTGATTTCATATTTTTGAAATTGAAAATATTCTCCCGCGAATCGATACAGATTTGACCATCCAATGCTATATTCAATACTCATCATGTCATCATAGTCCACAAATCTAGTCAAAGTGAATTTAAATGAGCACATCTGCTTGACATGAAGTGCTGCATTTGGCAGTGAGTTAGTTTGAATTAATACTATGCTAAGCGTCAAGCACACATTTAATAATCTAGTCTAGATCATGAATTATCCAATGATGAGTGATGGGCCAATCTCTCGTCCTAGACAGTCGAATCAACTCGAGCTTTTCACAGCTCAGCTTGGAAAGATGGATCCTGGCTCAGTCTTTGTCAGATTTGAGCTTGTCCAAGCCGAAGCTTTATTTCTAGATCACGGTAGCTGTATCATACAATGGCCCTATGGACGGAGGATCACAGCTCGAGCTGACATCACGCACTAGTGAAGTGTAGACTGGTTCTTACTACTCTTCTCCTCCCCCTGCGCTTTCAACCCATTAAAATAATCCTTTCCTTTGATCGAGAGGATATCTAAATGAAGTTATCTTCGCAGATTCCAATGTGAACACTTTGCATACATGCCTTCCCGCACATCCCTATCTATCTATAATCTAACAAATAAGAGCTTCATTGAAAATGTTAGTAAAGATAGTGATTCCAGAGATTTGAAGTAAGGATTGATCCTAGGCTGGATCTTCAAAACGCAACTTGATTAAGTGAACTTGAGGAAAAGGTCAAATATTTATCTTTTGAGTCGAGCTGACCAGCCTTATTATCTGGTCTAGATCATTACTGGCTAGAACAGTAATATCCCACGCAGAACATAATAAAGCTGAAAGTCACTAGGTAATTTTACACAACTGCAAGACATAGAACTGCTGTGATACAACCCATCATCTTTCCCAACAAGCCACTGACTGAGCTCAGATGGTTAACAAAAAAATTAGAAACTAGTTAAAAAGTAGAAGACCAAAGAACAGCCTCAGTAAAACAAAAATTCATTCCTCATGTTGGGCTTCAACTTCTTTTCTTCAGACTTTCAGACTGAAATCTACTGACGAGCTAGATCACAGATGTCACAATGCAGAAAAGCAACAAGGACATCAGTCATAGTGAAAAGATCGAAATCGAAGATCTGATGAAATTTGGATAATCTGTTAATTTCAATCCATATACTTCTGTTATTATTCATTCTTAAAATGATTTGAAATGAAATTTTACAAATTTAGTGTTAAGGGGAGTTACATTGATTTAGTGAGCATGATGCTAAAGTGTAAAAACAGAGTTGTTGTTTTTTTTTAGGTTGTTTTTTTTTTTATGTAACTTCACTTTTCAGTCCACAGTTTTCAAGGCCTTGGGGAACCTAAATATGCTTTCACTGAATTTGGCATCAGACTTTAGGAATTTTCATGTTTGACTATAGATTTAGCTCAAATTGCATAGTATACACAGGTAATAAGAAAGAAAGAATACCAAAATATTTTTATTAGAAAGACAAATTCTGGTCACAGTGTTTTCCACTTAAAATGGATGCATGGCTATTGTTTACAATATATACCAATTGTTGTTTCCATTAAAACTAATACTAAGTAGCAAGTTTTTGTTTTTTCTTATCAGTAGACAGTGAACTCTTCAAACATTTTTGATTGACAAACTGCATCAAAGTATTTGAAGGGCCAGTGTGGCCTCCAAACCTGTGAGGATGAAAGAGCCCCCCAGTAACTGTGATGGGCTTCTTCTTGGCACCTACCTTATTCAGGGGGTAGGAACCAGGTGAGAAACTAGTGTAAATGTAAGGTTAGGTTCTTTTATGTTATAAAAATGAACTAGGGGGTGGCATACTATTTTGAAATACAGTTAATTTCGAATCCACTGTTGGAACTGTCATCCTGCATGAAACTCATTAGAATAGATTTGGTGTCAGTGGCTTATCGAAACAGCAAGATTTAATTTATTAGTTTACAAAGTTTGTGCTGCTGACTTCTCTTTCTCTTCGTTCCGCTATTTTGCCATTTTGGTTAAAATTTTGGAGCACCTGATTGGACCTGACTCATTTACAAGAGCTCACGGCCTCGCAGTTCTCACACGCCGCGTGCTGGAGGTCAGCAGGCCAAATCAGTGACATGTTTTACACAAGCTTTTGCTTGCTTCACAGATGCGCTACACATTCTTACATTCTGAAAAAGCACAGGTACTGGTGAGGGTTGATTTCAGAAAGTAAGGATGAGTGAGTTCGTGTAGCCTGTGTTCAGACTTGAGTTTAGAGTGAATGCAGTCAGAGAGGTTTACCAGGAATTATGATTCGAGTTTGTTAATATCACGTAAAGCCATAGGAGTTCGTATCAATAGGGAAGATAGACTTTGTAAATCATCCATGGATTCTGTTCCCTGCCTAGACTAGCTTGCATGTTAAGCGCAGGATAGAAAATGTGCTTGTGTGTGCCAGAAAAATAGAGAGACAGATTGACATACAGAGAGTCCCGTTCATGGAACAATACTACAGTGTGATCGGAAATAGAAGGTTGACACTGTTTGGAATATCTCCGTTGGGCTCAACACAAGTGTTTTAACTTTGCATAGTCTTTTACCCATTTGTCCTTACTACTTCATTCCCTATATTGCTGCTGTATCACAGTGGTAATGCAAGGATCTCCATGCAGGATATTAATTTAGTCATCTTGTGACCACGCATGAAAGCTGCGATCTTCCATCCATAGGGCCACTGTATGATATTGCAATCTAGAATACTATTGCTGGGAAAAGCTTGAGTTTGATAAAGATTGAGCCAAGATAAAATTTTTTCAATTAGACTTACAGCTGTAAAAAATTGAGCTGTTCCGACTTTCCAGAACAAGGGATTTGGCCCATCACTGATAGATAATTCATGATTTATAAAATTATCTTCACTAATTCCAAAACACACACTCTGTATACATTCTTTCCAACACATCTCTATCTATAGTCTAACAAGAAGAGCTTTACTCTCGGTACTTGTTTATTGAGACACTGTAAAATTTTGTTGATACCTTTGTTACTGGTGGCACAGTTGTTAGTCAAGATAGTGATTCCAAAGATTGGAAGTGAGGATCAGTCCTAGGCTGGATCTTCGAATGCAAGTTGATTAATTGAACCCGAGGAAAAGATTGAGTTCGAGTTGAGCTACCCAGCCATATTATCTAGTCTAGATCATTACTGGCTAGAACAGTATCATCCCATTCAGAACACATGATAAAGCTGAAAGTCACTAAGTTACACAACTGCAGGACATAGAACTGTTGTGATTCAACCCATTGTCATTCCAAACAAGCCACTGACTTAGCTCATATAGTTAACAAAACAACAGGAAACCAATTAAAAAGTAAAAGATCAAAGAATAAACTTTTTTTTCTCTCCAGTCAACTTGTTGGCTAACCTCCAGAAATCAAGCTTAGTGATTTGAAGAACTCAGATAGTATAATAGGAATACAAAAATCCATTTCTCATGTTGAGCTTGAACTTCTTTTCTTCAGACTTTCAGGCTGAAAGCTACTGACGAGCTAGATCACAAAGTAGGTGCGTGACCCCTTGCTGATCTGATCTCACAGATATCACAAGTGACAAAGCAGAAAAGCATGGCATCAGTCACAGTGAAAAGCCCGAATTCGAAAATGAAATTTGGATTTTCTGTTGATTACAGTCCTCATACTTCTGTAAGTACACTTTTTAGCACCTAATCACACCTGACTTGTTCATAAGAGCTGGCGGTCTTGCCTCACATTTCGCACACACTTGAGTGCCAGTGGTCAGCAGGCCATGACAGTGACATGTTTTACACAAGCTGTTGCTTGCTTCACACAAAGTGCTACACATTCTTAAATCACAAAAGAGCACATGTACTAACGAGAGCTTAATTCGGAAAGTAAGGATGAGTGAGTTCGAGTAGCCAGTGTTCAATTTGAGTTGAGAGTGAATGCAGTCAGAGAGGTTTACTGTAAATTATGATTCGAATTTGTTAATACCACGCAAGGCCACCACAGTAATACAGCGGTATATTTATGATAAGCCTAAGAGGTCCCTGTTTTCATTTCAATATAGGGAGAAGAAAGTTACAGGAATGTCAGTGTGTACTCAGCTCAGTATTTACTCATATTCCTCAAAGTTAGAATGAAGGGCATGGCTACACATTGCTATATCATATGATGGTGACCTAGGCAAATTTGATGACAACCAATTTTCATGTTTATATGTTACTCAATAATGGGCTGTATGATTGTTTCATTATCACTTTGATTTCTAGTTTCAACTATGAAGATGGCAGTGTTGTTTTCCCTGTTGGATATCCAAGGTTTTACACCCCTCATTAACTTATCCAGGGGTCTCATGTAAAAATACTTTCCTCCAAATTTTGACACATATAAAAATTATCCTAAACCAATTAGATTTTTACATTAGAACTCACGTAGTGAATCAGGCTGCCTAATGTTGTAGGCTTTTCCACACAGTAAACAGGGTAACCTAATCCACTTATACTTCACCTATTCTGAATATGTAAATGTATTTTCACCTATCAAAGCCTTTGAAATTCAAATCTAAGCCCCCACCCCAAAAATGCCAGGTACTGTTGGCATCTTCATACTAAGGCTGGGCAGCTCGAGTCAAAAGATCGAGTCGAGTCGATCTTTACCAGCAGCTCGAGTCAAAAAGATCGAGTTTTGCTCCGATCTTTTTGAGTCACTTTAATCTGGCTCGACTCAACATTAATCGAGCCACACGCTCAACGCGAAGTTACCACGGCAGTGTCGCACCTCCTACAATCTAACTAGATTTAATTGAGATTGTTTATGTTAAGGAAGGGTTAGCAGTGATAGCAGGAATGGGCTGGGAGGAGAAGGATCGTGACTTAGCGTTAAAGTTTGGTTTGGTACCGTCGATGCTAACTGGGTAACAAAGGGCTGTGATATGTGAGATACTATGTACGTGTGAGTGTGTGTACGTTTGTGTATGTGTTTTTATGAATGTGAACATTTAGGGTGCCAGATGAGATTCAGTTACTGAACAACTGATAGGACCTATCCTAGACTGCTCTTTCTATAATAAAATGAAACAATGACTGAAGTAAAAATGAAACGGCCCCCACAAGTCAAAAGAAGGCCTGAAAAAAAAAAAAGTGCCACGCTACTTGTACGCATACTAATTTTTTTTTTTTTTGGAGGGGGGGGGGGGTGAGGGGAAGGAGGGCAAAATAAGAACTGTGAAACTAAGGGAGGGAAGGCGGTAGTGGTAGTGGCAGAGAATAGGGAGGACGCGAGAATGTTGAGACTAGAAAGACCCATCCACGAGGAAGGTAAAATTTATGATGACACTGTATAAACAAATCACTAGTGCAGCTGCAAGCGCTATACTCGATCTTTAGTCGCTCTTATGGCTGCATTACCAGCCTTTGCTGCGGACTTTCTTTCCCTCCGGTACCGAAAAAGCTCGAGTTTTAAAGATTGAGCTTTAATCGATCCTTACGATCCGGGCCACCAAAAGATCGAGCCGAGTCGACTTTTCAAAATCAGGGATCGGCCCATCTCTACTTCATACCTGAAATTGTTATGTATGTGTTTCTACATGTAGATGTGATCTATTGGTTTCACAGTCATGCTTATATTTGAAGCTTTCTTACTGACAGTAACAGTAATAATTGTGTGGATAGTGTGAATAGTTGTTCTAATTCTGTACTAATTAGAATACTGTATTATCACACTCTTAAAGTAAGCATCTACATCAACCAGCAGCATCAACACTACAGCTTCCTTTAT
>JAWQUT010001275.1:11038-36968 GCA_033807755.1 Ellobium chinense | reverse complement strand
TTAGGGTTAGGGGTAGATTTAGGGTTAGGGTTAGGGTTTCTATGAGGATTAGGGTTAGGGTTAGTGATATGGTTAGGGTTAGGGTTAGGGAGGGGGTTAGGGTTAGGGTTAGGGTTCGGGTTAGGGGTAGATTTAGGGTTAGAGTTAGGGTTTTTTTGAGGGTTTGGGTTAGGGTTGGGGTTAGGGTTAGTGTTAGGGTTAGGGTTAAGGTTAGGGTTAGGGTTAAGTTTAGGGTGAGGCTAGGCTTAGATTTAGGGTTAGGGGTAGATTTAGGGTTAGGTTTAGGGTTTCTATGAGGGTTAGGGTTAGGGTTGGGGTTAGGGTTAGTGTTAGGGTTAGGGTTAAGGTTAGGGTTAGGGTTAGGGTTAAGTTTAGGGTGAGGCTAGGGTTAGATTTAGGGTTAGGGGTAGATTTAGGGTTGGGTTTAGGATTTCTATGAGGATTAGGGTTAGGGTTGGGGTTAGGGTTAGGGTTAGGGTTAGGGTTAAGGTTAGGGTTAGGGTTAAGGTTAGGGTTAGGGTTTCTGCGTTAGGGGTAGGGTGAGAGTTGGGGTTAGGGTTAGGGTTAGGGTTTGATTAAGGGTTAGGGTTAGGGTGTCTGAGAGGGTTAGGGTTGGGGTTAGGGTTAGGGTTAAGGTTAGGGTCAAGGTTAGGGTTAGTGTAAGGGTTGGGGTTGGGGTTAGGGTTAGGGTTAGGGTTAGGGTTCGGGTTAGGGGTAGATTTAGGGTTAGAGTTAGGGTTTCTATGAGGGTTAGGGTTAGGGTTGATGGTAGGGTTAGGGTTAGGGTTAGGGTTAGGGTTAAGGTTAGGGTTAGGGTTGGGTTAGGGTTAGATTTAGGGTTAGGGTTAGGGTTTCTATGAGGGTTAGGGTTAGGGATAGGGTTAGGGTTAGGGTGAGGGTTAGGGTTAAGGTTCGGGTTAGGTTTAGTGATAGCTTTAGGGTTAAGGTTACGGTTAGGGTTAGGGTTATGGTTAGTGTTAAAATAAGGGTTATAGTTAGGGTTAGTGATAGGGTTATATGTAGGATTAAGGTTAGGGTTAGGGCTAGGGTTAGGGTTAGGGTTAGGTTTAGGGTTAGAGTGAGGATTAGGGTTAATGTTAGGGTAGGGGTTGGGGTTAAGGTTAGGGTTAGGGTTAGATTTAGGTCTAGGTCTGGGTGTCTGTGAGGGTTAGGGTTAGATTTAGGGTTAGTATTAATGATAGGGTTAGGGTTAAGACTTGGGTTAGGGTTAGGGTTAGGGTTAGGTTGAGAGTTAGGGTTAGGGTTAGTGTTAAAATTAGGTTTATATGTTAGGTTTAGGGTTAGGGTAAGGGTTAGGGTTAGGGTTAGGGTTACGGTTAGGGTTAGGGTTAGGGCTAGGGTTAGGGTTAGGGTAAAATTTAGGGTTAGGGTTTCAGTGAGTGTTAGAGTTAGGGTTAGGGTTAGGGTTAGGGTTAGATTTAGGGTTAGGATTAGGGTTAGATTTAGGGCTAGGGTTATGGTTTCTGTGAGGGTTAGGGTTAGGGATAGGGATAGGGTAAGGGTTATGGTTAGGGTTAGGGTTAGAGTAACAATTAGGGTTAATATTAGGGTTAGGGTTGAGGTTAGGGTTAGGGTTAAATTTAGGTCTAGGGTTAAGGTGTCTGTGACAATTAGGGTTATGGTTAGATTTAGTGTTATGATCAGGGTTAGGGATAGGGTTAGGGTTAGGGTTAGGATTAGGGATAGTGTTAGGGTTAGATTGAGGGTTAGGGTTAGTGCTAGTGTTAGGGTTAGGGTTAGGGCGAGGGTTAGGGTTAGGGTTAGTGTTAGATTTAGGGTTAATGTTAGTGTTAGGGTTAAAGTTAGGGTTAGGGTTAGATTTAGGGCTAGTGTTATGGTTTCTGTGAGGGTTAGGGTTAGGGATAGGGATAGGGTAAGGGTTAGGGTTAGGGTTAGAGTAAGAATTAGGGTTAATGTTAGGGTTTCTGTGATGGTTAGGGTTAGGGTTAGATTTAGGGTTAGGGTTTATGTTAGGGTTAGGGTTAGGGTTAGGGCTAGAGTTAGGGTTAGGGTTATATTTAGGGTTAGGGTTGGGGTTTCTGTGAGGGTTAGTTTTAAGGCTAGGGTTAGGGTTAGGGTTGGGGTTAGGGTTAGGGTTAGGGTTAGGGGTTAGGGTTAGGGTTCAGGGTTAGGGTTAGGGTTAGATTTAGGGTTATATGTAATGTTAGGGTTAGGGTTAGGGTTAGGGTTGTATGTAGGATTAAGGTTAGGGTTAGGGCTAGGGCTAGGGTTAGGGTTAGGGTTAGGGTTAGGGTTGGGGTTAGGGTTAGGGTTAGGGTTAGAGTTAGGGTTAATGTTAGATTTGGGGTTAATGTTAGGGTTAGAGTTATGGTTAGGGTTAGGGTTAGATTTAGGCCTAGGGTTAGGGTGTCTCTGATGGTTAGGGTTAGGGTTAGATTTAGGGTTAGGGTTAGGATTGGGGTTAGGGTTAGGGTTAGGGTTAGGGTTTAATGTTAGGGTTAGGGTTAGATTTAGGGTTAGGGTGAAAGTTAGGGTTAGGGTTAGCGTCAGATTTCGGGTTGGGGTTAGGGTTTCTGTGATGGTTAGGGTTAGGGTTAGATTTAGGGTTAGGGTTAGGGATGGGGTTAGGGTTAGGGTTAGGGTTAGATTTAGGGTTAGGGTTAAAGTTAGGGTGAAAGTTAGGGTTAGGGTCAGATTTATTGTTGGGGTTATTGCTTCAGTGAGGGTTAGTGTTAGGGTTAGGGTTAGATTTAGGGTTAGGGTTAGGGTTTGGGTAAGGGTTAGGGTTAGGGTTAGGGTTTAGGATGAGGGTTAGGGTTAGGTTTTGGGTAAGGGTTAGGGTTAGGTTGAGGGTTAGGGTTAGTGCTAGGGTTAGGGTTAGGGTGAGGGTTAGGGTTAGGGTTCGGGTTAGGTTTAGTGATAGCTTTAGGGTTAAGGTTACGGTTAGGGTTAGGGTTATGGTTAGTGTTAAAATTAGGGTTATAGTTAGGGTTAGTGATAGGGTTATATGTAGGATTAAGGTTAGGGTTAGGGCTAGGGTTAGGGTTAGGGTTAGGTTTAGGGTTAGAGTGAGGATTAGGGTTAATGTTAGGGTAAGGGTAGGGGTTAAGGTTAGGGTTAGGGTTAGATTTAGGTCTAGGTCTGGGTGTCTGTGAGGGTTAGGGTTAGATTTAGGGTTAGTATTAATGATAGGGTTAGGGTTAAGATTTGGGTTAGGGTTAGGGTTAGGGTTAGGTTGAGAGTTAGGGTTAGGGTTAGTGTTAAAATCAGGGTTATATGTTAGGGTTAGGGTTAGGGTAAGGGTTAGGGTTAGTGTTAGGGTTAAGGTTAGGGTTAGGGTTAGGGCTAGGGTTAGGGTTAGGGTAAAATTTAGGGTTAGGGTTTCAGTGAGTGTTAGAGTTAGGGTTAGGGTTAGAGTTAGGGTTAGATTTAGGGTTAGGATTAGGGTTAGATTTAGGGCTAGGGTTATGGTTTCTGTGAGGGTTAGGGTTAGGGATAGGGATAGGGAGAGGGTAAGGGTTAGGGTTAGGGTTAGGGTTAGAGTAACAATTAGGGTTAATATTAGGGTTAGGGTTGAGGTTAGGGTTAGGGTTAAATTTAGGTCTAGGGTTAGGGTGTCTGTGAAGGTTAGGTTTCTGGTTAGATTTAGTGTTATGATCAGGGTTAGGGATAGGGTTAGGGTTAGGGTTAGGATTAGGGATAGTGTTAGGGTTAGATTGAGGGTTAGGGTTAGTGCTAGTGTTAGGGTTAGGGTTAGGGTTAGGGTTAGGGTTAGGGTTAGGGTTAGGGTAAGGGTTAGGGTTAGGGTTAGGGTTAAGGTTAGGGTTAGGGTTAGGGCTAGGGTTAGGGTTAGGGTAAAATTTAGGGCTCGGGTTTCAGTGAGTGTTAGAGTTAGGGTTAGGGTTAGGGTTAGGGTTAGATTTAGGGTTAGGATTAGGGTTAGATTTAAGGCTAGGGTTATGGTTTCTGTGAGGGTTAGGGTTAGGGATAGGGATAGGGATAGGGTAAGGGTTAGGGTTAGGGTTAGGGTTAGAGTAACAATTAGGGTTAATATTAGGGTTAGGGTTGAGGTTAGGGCTAGGGTTAAATTTAGGTCTAGGGTTTGGGTGTCTGTGACGGTTAGGGTTATGGTTAGATTTAGTGTTATGATCAGGGTTAGGGATAGGGTTAGGGTTAGGGTTAGGATTAGGGATAGTGTTAGGGTTAGATTGAGGGTTAGGGTTAGTGCTAGTGTTAGGGTTAGGGTTAGGGCGAGGGTTAGTGTTAGGGTTAGGGTTAGATTTAGGGTTAATGTTAGTGTTAGGGTTAAAGTTAGGGTTAGGGTTAGATTTAGGGCTAGTGTTATGGTTTCTGTGAGGGTTAGGGTTAGGGATAGGGATAGGGTAAGGGTTAGGGTTAGGGTTAGAGTAAGAATTAGGGATAATGTTAGGGTTTCTGTGATGGTTAGGGTTAGGTTTAGATTTAGGGTTAGGGTTAGGGTTGGGGTTAGAGTTAGGGTTAGGGTTAGATTTCGGGTTAGGGTTAAAGTTAGAGTTAGGGTTAGGGTCATATTTAGGGTTGGGGTTAGGGTTTCTCTGAGGGTTAGGGTTAGAGTTAGGGGTAGATTTAGGGTTAGGGTTAGGGTTTCTGTGAGGGTTAGCGTTAGGGTTAGAGTTAGGGTTAGGGTTTGATTACGGGTTAGTGTTAGGGTTTCTATGAGAGTTAGGGTTAGGGCTATGGTAAGGGTTAATGTTAGGGTTGGGGTAAGGGTTAGGGTTTAGGGTTAGGGTTAGGATTACGGTTAGGGTTAGGGTTAGATTTAGGTCTAGGGTGAGGGTGTCTGTGAGAGGCAGGGTTAGGGTTAGACTTAGGGCAAGTGTTAGTGTTTCTGTGAGGGTTAGGGTTAGGGTTAGATTTAGGGTTAGAGTTAGGGTTAGGGTTAGGGTTTGTGTTAGGGTTTGATTTAGGGTTAGAGTTAGGGTAAGGGTTAGGGTTCCGGTCAGTGTTACTGTTAGGGGTAGGGTTAGGGTTAGAGTTGGGGTTAGGGATAGTGTTAGGGTTAAGGTTAGGTTTGGGGTTTAGGATTAGGGTTAAGGTTAATGTTAGGTTTAGGGTTAGGGTTAGTGTTAGGGTTAGATTTAGGGTTAGAGTTAGGGTAAGGGTTTGGGTTTGGGTTAGGATTAGGGTTAAGGTTAGGGTTAGGGTTAGGGTTAGATTTAGGGTAAGGGTTACGATTAGGGTTAAGGTTATGGTAAGTGTTAAAATTAGGGTTATGGTTAGGGTTAGTGATAGGGTTATATGTAGGATTAAGGTTAGGGTTAGGGCTAGGGTTAGGATTAGGGTTAGGGTTGGGGTTAAGGTTTGGGGTTAGGGTTAGGGTTAGGATGGAGGGTTAATGTTAGGGTTAGATTTAGGGCTAGAGTTAGGGTTTCTGTGATGGTTAGGGTTAGGATTAGATTTAGGGTTAGGGTTATGGTTAGGGTTTTGGTTAGGGTTAGGGTTTAGGGTTAGGGTTAGGGTTAGGGTTAGATTTAGGGTACGGGTTAATGTTAGGGTTAGGGTTAGGGTTAGGGTCAGATTTAGGGTTGGCGTTAGGGTTTCTGTGAGGGTCAGGGGTTAGGGTGAGGGTTAGGATTACATTTAGGGTTAGGGTTAGGGTTTCTTTGAGGGTTAGGTTTAGGGTTAGAGTTAGGGTTAGGGTTAGATATAGGGTTAATGTTAGGGTTAGGGATAGAGTTAAGGTCAGGGTTAGGGTTAGATTTAGGGCTAGGGTTAGGGTTTCTGTGAGGGTTAGGGTTAGGGATAGGGTTAGGGTTAGGTTTAGGGTTAGAGTGAGGATTAGGGTTAATGTTAGGGTAAGAGTTAGGGTTAAGGTTAGGGTTAGGGTTAGATTTAGGTCTAAGGTTAGGGTGTCAGTGAGGGTTAGGGTTAGGGTTAGATTTAGGGTTAGTATTAGGGATAGGGTTAACGTTAAGATTAGGGTTAGGATTAGGGTTAGGTTGAGAGTTAGGGTTAGGGTTAGTGTTAAAATTAGGGTTAGTGATAGGGTTATATGTAGGAGTAAGGTTAGGTTTAGGGCTAGGGTTAGGGTTAGGGTTAGGGTTGGTGTTGGGGTTACGGTTACTTTTAGATTTAGGGTAAGGGTTTCTGTGAGTGTTAGAGTTAGGGTTAGAGTTAGGGTTTCTGTGAGGGTTAGGGTTAGGGTTAGGGTTAGATTTAGGGTTAGGATTAGGGTTAGGGTTAGAGTTAGGGTTAGGGTTAGGGTTAGATTTAGGGCTAGGGTAAGGGTTTCTGTGAGGGTTAGGGTTAGGGTTAGGGTTAGATTTAGGGCTAGTGTTAGGGTTTTTGTGAGGGTTAGGGTTAAAGTTAGGGTTAGATGTAGGGTTAGAGTTAGTGTTAGATTTAGGTTTAGAGTTAGAGTTAGGGTTTGGGTTAGGGTTAGATTAAGGGTTAGAGTTAATTTTAGGGTTAGGGTTTCGGTTAGGGTTACTGTTAGGGTTAGTGTTAGGGTTAGATTTAGGTCTAGGGTGAGGGTGTCTGTGAGGATTAGGGTTAGGGTTAGATTTAGGGTTAGGATTAGGGATAGGACTAGGGTTAGGGTTAAGATTAGGGTGAGGGTTAAGGTTAGGGTGAGGGTTAGGGTTAAGTGTTAGGGTTAGGGTTAGTGTTAAAATTAGGGTTAGTGATAGGGTTATATGTAGGATTAAGGTTAGGATTAGGGCTAGGGTTAGGGTTAGGGTTAGGGTTAGGGTTGGGGTTAGGGGTAGGGTTAGGGTTATGGTTAGATTTAGGGTTAGGGTTAGGGTTAGATTTTGGGTTAGGGTTAAAGTTAGAGTTAGGGTTAGGGTCATATTTAGGGTTGGGGTTAGGGTTTCTGTGAGGGTTAGGGTTAGAGTTAGGGGTAGATTTAGGGTTAGGGTTAGGGTTTCTGTGAGGGTTAGGGTTAGAGTTAGGGTTAATGTTTGATTTAGGGTTAGGGTTAGGGTTTCTATGAGGGTTAGGGTTAGGGCTAGGGTAAGGGTTAGGGTTAGGGTTGGGGTAAGGGTTAGGGTTTAGGGTAAGGGTTAGGATTAGGGTTAGGGTTAGAGTTAGATTTAGTTCTAGGGTGAGGGTGTCTGTGAGAGTCAGGGTTAGGGTTAGACTTAGGGCAAGTGTTAGTGTTTCTGTGAGGGTTAGGGTTAGGTTTAGATTTAGGGTTAGCGTTAGGGTTAGGGTTAGGGTTTGGGTTAGGGTTTGATTTAGGGTTAGAGTTAGGGTAAGGGTTAGGGTTCCGGTTAGTGTTACTGTTAGGGTTAGGGTTAGGGTTAGAGTTGGGGTTAGGGATAGGTTTAGGGTTAAGGTTAGGTTTGGGGTTTAGGATTAGGGTTAAGGTTAGGGTTAGGTTTAGGGTTAGGGTTAGTGTTAGGGTTAGGGTTAGATTTAGGGTTAGAGTTAGGGTTAGGGTTTGGGTTAGGGTTAGGGTTAAGGTTAGGGTTAGGGTTAGGGTTAGGGTTAGGGTTAGGGTTAGGGTTAGGGTTAGGGTTAGGGTTAGGGTTAGGGTTAGGGTTAGGGTTAGGGTTAGGGTTAGGGTTAGGGTTAGGGTTAGGGTTAGGGTTAGGGTTAGGGTTAGGGTTAGGGTTAGGGTTAGGGTTAGGGTTAGGGTTAGGGTTAGGGTTAGGGTTAGGGTTAGGGTTAGGGTTAGGGTTAGGGTTAGGGTTAGGGTTAGGGTTAGGGTTAGGGTTAGGGTTAGGGTTAGGGTTAGGGTTAGGGTTAGGGTTAGGGTTAGGGTTAGGGTTAGGGTTAGGGTTAGGGTTAGGGTTAGGGTTAGGGTTAGGGTTAGGGTTAGGGTTAGGGTTAGGGTTAGGGTTAGGGTTAGGGTTAGGGTTAGGGTTAGGGTTAGGGTTAGGGTTAGGGTTAGGGTTAGGGTTAGGGTTAGGGTTAGGGTTAGGGTTAGGGTTAGGGTTAGGGTTAGGGTTAGGGTTAGGGTTAGGGTTAGGGTTAGGGTTAGGGTTAGGGTTAGGGTTAGGGTTAGGGTTAGGGTTAGGGTTAGGGTTAGGGTTAGGGTTAGGGTTAGGGTTAGGGTTAGGGTTAGGGTTAGGGTTAGGGTTAGGGTTAGGGTTAGGGTTAGGGTTAGGGTTAGGGTTAGGGTTAGGGTTAGGGTTAGGGTTAGGGTTAGGGTTAGGGTTAGGGTTAGGGTTAGGGTTAGGGTTAGGGTTAGGGTTAGGGTTAGGGTTAGGGTTAGGGTTAGGGTTAGGGTTAGGGTTAGGGTTAGGGTTAGGGTTAGGGTTAGGGTTAGGGTTAGGGTTAGGGTTAGGGTTAGGGTTAGGGTTAGGGTTAGGGTTAGGGTTAGGGTTAGGGTTAGGGTTAGGGTTAGGGTTAGGGTTAGGGTTAGGGTTAGNGGTTAGGGTTAGGGTTAGATTTAGGGTTAGGATTAGGGTTAGGGTTAGAGTTAGGGTTAGGGTTAGGGTTAGATTTAGGGCTAGTGTGAGGGTTTCTGTGGGGGTTAGGATTAGGGTTAGATTTAGATTAAGGGCTAGTGTTAGGGTTTTTGTGAGGGTTAGGGTTAGAGTTAGGGTTAGATGTAGGGTTAGAGTTAGGGTTAGATTTAGGTTTAGAGTTAGAGTTAGGGTTTGGGTTAGGGTTAGGGTTAGATTTAGGGTTAGAGTTAATTTTAGGGTTAGGGTTTCGGTTAGGGTTACTGTTAGGTTTAGTGTTAGGGTTAGATTTAGGTCTAGGGTGAGGGTGTCTGTGAGGATTAGGGTTAGGGTTAGATTTAGGGTTAGGATTAGGGATAGGACTAGGGTTAGGGTTAAGATTAGTGTGAGGGTTAAGGTTAGGTTGAGGGTTAGGGTTAAGTGTTAGGGTTAGGGTTAGTGTTAAAATTAGGGTTAGTTATAGGGTTATATGTAGGATTAAGGTTAGGATTAGGGCTAGGGTTAGGGTTAGGGTTAGGGTTAGGGTTAGGGTTGGGGTTAGGGTTAGGTTTAGGGTTATGGTTAGATTTAGTTTTAGGGTTAGGGTTTCTGTTAGGGTTAGAGTTAGGGTTAGGGTTAGGGTTAGGGTTTCTGTGAGGGTAAGGGTTAGGGTTGGGGTTAGATTTAGGGTTAGGATTAGGGTTAGGGTTAGAGATAGGGTTAGGGTTAGGGTAAGGGTTTGATTTAGGGTTACGGTGAGGGTTAGGGTTAGGGTTTGGGTTAGGGTTAGATTTAGGGTTAGAGTTAGGGTTAGGATTTCGGTTAGGGTTACTGTTAGCGTTAGGGTTAGAGTTGGGGTTATGGATAGGGTTAAAGGTAAGGTTAGGGTTGGGGTTTAGGATTAGGGTTAAGGTTAGGGTTAGGCTTAGGGTTAGATTTAGGGTTAGAGTTAGGGTAAGGGTTTGGGTCAGGGTTAGGGTTAGGGTTAGATTTAGGGTTAGGTTGAGGGTTTCTGTGAGGGCTAGGGTTAGGGTTAGGAGTAGGGTTAGGGTGAGGGTGAGATTTGGGGTTAGGGTTTCTATGAGGGTTAGGGTTAGGGTTGGGGTTAGGGTTAGGGTTAGGGTTTCTGTGAGGGTTAGGGTTACGGTTATGGTTAGGGTTAGGGTTAGATTTAGGGTTAAGATTAAGGTTAGGGTTAATGTTTAGTGTTAAAATGAGGGTTAGGGTTAGGTTTAGGGTTAGAGTTAGATTTAGGGCTAGTGTGGGGGTTTCTGTGAGGGTTAGGGTTAGGGTTAGATTTAGGATTAGAGTTAGGGTTAGGGTTAGATTTAGGGCTAGGGTCAGGGTTTCTGTTAACTAAGGTTAGGGTTTCTGTGAGGGTTAGGGTTTGGGTTAGGGTTAGATAACGTTAAGGTTTGGGTTAGGGTTAGGGTTAGGGTTTGGGTTAGGGTTAGGCTTTAGGGTTAGGGTTAGGGTTAGATTTAGGGTTAGGGTTTCTATGAGGGTTAGGGTTAGGGTTAGGTTGAGGGTTAGGGTTAATATTTGGGTCAGTGTTAGGGTTAGTGTTGGTGTTAGGGTTAGGGTTAGGATAGGGATTGGGTTAGATTTAAGGTGGTAGGTTTAGGGTTAGGGTTGGGGTTAGTTTTAGGGTTAGGGTAGGACCTTTCCCTATTAATGAAGAAATGATGTTAACGATTGGGTAGGAATGTTTCATCAAAATCGTGCGTCTTTTGAAGCAGATAATTTATATTATGGGAATGATGATAATGAATTGATTGTAAACATGAAATTTTCTCATATTGCGCCTCATTTATTAGCCAACTGTATCTATAAGTTCTTCGCTATGTCATGTATAATGCTACCTCAGAAATTGTGCGGTTTCACTCACAAATATCTATTCTTTTCGTTTTGTGAATTTGGGTGCATATAAACTATTACTTTCCATCACGATAGGTTTGTTAATAATTCCCTATTTAACAACTTTTGCCTCGTCATTAGTACGTTAGAAACAATGTTTGAAGCACAGCAAAAATTGTGAATAACAAAGAAGCATTTATTAGTGAATTTGTGCAGAAATTAAGATGTAGTTTTGTACTGGAATGGCTGCATTTAGCGAAAATAGATTATACAAGGCTATCAAACGAGAATTTAAATAATATGAGACCTACCTTAATGTTATAAATAATAGAGCGTTTAGAATTGCTCTTGAAAAAGGGTGGGTGGGGAAGGCCGAAGTAAGAATTTAAATTGTACACAATGTAATGAGATGGAAGATGTTTCACTAGCGTGGTAAACTGTCCACGATTTGTTGAGGTGCAGAGGAAATAGTTGCCTGTATACATGAAAACGACGGTTGTATAAAATTGTGACTGTTTAATAAGAAGAATTCTTGGTTTTCCTATGGCAATGTAGTATAGACAGGTTGTGCTACTGATGTAAGGCTAAGAATTTCTCGGTGCGTACTTCTATTGCATAGACAGTATTATTAATGAAATTCGATGTATTTCCTGATGCTTATTCCTATAAAATGTAATGGCCAGACTGTAAAGGATGCTGAAGGAAGAAGCTGTATGACATGAATGACGATGCGTGCCTGGTCGTCTCATAATTGTGTAATCTATATAAATTGAATACTTTGAATTCTTGCATAGAAGACCTGATCTAGACCATTTTCTGACGAGGATCACCATGATCTAGAACTGGCCACAACATCAGCGATATTTGAGCATGTTCTGCCACACTCCATTGCAACAGCGTAAGATCTCTTCAGCTTCGACAAGAACTCACACCACAACACTTTGTAGTGGATGGAACACCCCGAGAGAAGGAGGCAGAATCCCTGGCTTCAATTACAACAACAAAAACGCCTTCTCATAAGGCTGATCGCAAGGCAAAGCGCAATTTGGGACGAGTATATTTCCAAGATGTTCCTTGCAAAAGGGAACTTGGCCCAAGATGCAAAGGAAATGTTTTGTGAAGCCAAGCAATTTAGATTCACAGTTTTATCAGCATATTGCGAAATAGGCGACAGGAGCAAAGACACTGGCTGGCCCGTCATGTTACTTCACAACCCATCATAGTGACAGACGAAAATTCGTCTTCGAGAAAGTCCAGAACAATCATGTACTCTTTGCCAATTCAAGGAAATGCCAGCGTGTCGCACAATGTTCCTCAACACGCTGAATGTGGCAGAGAAAACTAAGAACAGTGCTAGAAAAAGTAAACAATTTTGGTATTCTTAAGAGAGAGAATCGTGGGGGAAGAATGAAAAAGGAATCAGATGCCATGAAAAGGGCAAGTGTAGAAAAGCACATAAATTTATTTCCAAGAATGGAAATTATTGCAGAAACACATCATCTTATGAATACCTCAGCCCAGATCTCACTATTTCTACAATGATCTCACTTTACAATAAAGACTGTTCAAAGCCGTGCCTATAAGCTACGAGTATTATTGCAAAATATTCAAGTGCCCAAAAAAGACACCTGTGGCTTGTGTGAACATTCAATTCTGCGAAAACAAAGGATCCTGAATTGTTGAAATAGGCTCCGATGCAGTGCGATGTTTGCTAGCAACATACAGAAAGTCATGTACCTTCCACAATCTCAACGTGGAGAACCGTTTTAGAAGAGAACTCTCCTGTTTCAACCACCGTGTATGAGGCAGCAACTGAGCAGGGACATTGTTTTGTGTGGCATTGAAGGCTTAGCTAGACGAGGAGCTAATGAAATTTCTTGTCTTCATGAATTTCTGAAAGCAAGAGGACAGAAGTGGTGTGTAATTATTTTTGAGATGGCTGCATTGGACAGAACAAAAACTATGTTTTGCCACTAATGTGTCAATGCTTCATGCAATCTACAGAGCACCTGAAGACAATCACTCTTCTACTTTGAAACAAATCACGGTCAAAGTGCAGGGGACAGCATGCACAGTGTCATCGAAAGAGCCATGACAAAGCCGCCGCAAAAAGAAAGCCTACCTTGTGAATGGTGAAGAGCGTTTTTCCAAAAGGCACTGTCCACTTTCGTTGAAAATTTAGCTGTGTTTCACATCAAGGCATTCCTACTTTCTTTTCATCCTGTGATTTGCTGATGCTTCAAAACAAGCTTAGACCACATTAATCAAGCTTGTAAAATATTGCCGTTTTTTTCTAAAGGGGTTGTCCAAGCTCTCTGGCTTTCCAAAACGGGATTAGTCCTCGCGCATGCACCGTATCGGTCACTTTCTCGGACGTTAAAGGTTGGTGAGTGATGTTAATTAATTTGAATTTAAGAAAAAAATTGACAGACATGGTATGTTTACCTCAGAAAGCAGATATTTAAATTTATTTTGAATACAAAGAGGGCGACTACTTGCATCTGGTTCGCCCATCTTTACAGAACTTGGTCCCTTTTAAAAGATCACTTATTTTAGTACCGGCAAATCTAAAACCTAACATTTTGTTGAACTGAACCTGTCTGTTTTCAATGATTTACTGCACGTTTTAATTTTTATTTTTTTTTGTAATTGTCAATTGTACATTTTTTAAAAATCTAAATGTAGTAGAACACACACCATTTCTCTCTCACTATTTCACACACACACTCGCTCTTACACATATGCACACATCAATCAATTCAATTTTATTACGACAATGCCATCAGTGAACAAAAGATTTACCTCAGTAATGTCAATGTTTCAGATGGCGCTGTCCATGGAGCGTTTTGCAGAATCGCACAATTTAACAACATTATTTAATGTATGAGTTTACAAAGATCTCATTTAACATGTCTCTAAAGTTAAAACTCGTACTTTATGTGTAGAGAGGAATTTGATATTTATCTGTCTTTCACTTAAAATTTGTTTCTACTGACAAAAAATGTAAATTAGTGCGTTCTGGAAAAACGCTCTTCAAATTTCAATTGAGCACGTCCGTGATTGGAATTATTCTACGACCATGGGGATTCTCCGTGTGAGAGTCCGATACAGGAAAAAACTGGAAAGACTTCATGCAGATCAGTGGAAAAGGAAGCCCCAGAGAAGCTTTATCACACTGATCAAATGTACGATTGCATCACCTTGCCTTCGCGCAGAAATAACATCCAGCATCCCCAGAAGGCACATGAAGTTCCTTCTAAAGTTCCCATGAACACATACAATGATTTACAGGCACTTTGCAGAGGCTCTAACCCAGCCAGATCCCAAAATGTTCTATGAAAATTTAAGTCACTAAATCTAGTTTATTTCTCATATTTTTTTTTTTGTTTGTTTTAATTTCATTTCATCCTATAGCTCTGCTTATATATTTCAAGTGCATGACATTTTATGCTTATTGTTTGTGATGAATGTGCGCGCGCCCGTGTCTGTGTGTGTGAGCATGTATGCGTGTAGACATTATTTAAACTCTCCGTAATATGATCCAGCGTATTACAATATTGATGAAAGCAACTACTGTTGTCAATGTTTAAATGAGCTACATTTATAAAACTATTGGTCACAGAAGGCGTATGGCCTTTTATGTTCCGTAGAAAAATCATGCAGTTTGAGAATGGGACAGGACATGTGGAAAAAAGGGCGGGTCAGAGGAGGCGAAGAAAGAGAACAAGAGAGAAAGAACGACACGAAAGAGAGAGATTTAGAAAGAGAGAGAGAGAGAATTATGGAGGCAACAAATTTAATTCTGCATGATTATGATTAATGACTGTTGACCAGACAACAAAATATGAACTACGGTCTAGATCTAGTTGACACATCATGTTATACACTGCATTTCTTGTCATAGTTTTTCAAATCGTGTTTTTTTTTTTCCTGGTGACTGTTTATTAATGTTAATCGTCATAAAGGAAGAATTATAAAACCAGAAAGATATTCACTAAATAAATCTAGTATCTTTTGCCAATCATTGACTGGTTGCTTTGTTACTTCTATTTTTTGTTTTTGGTTTTTTTTGTCTACTTTTAGCTAACGTCACAGCAGAATAAAACGTTTGGGAGTGGGCAAACCCAGAGAAATATTAATGACACTGTATGGCATAAAGGCGAACCGCATGTGAATCTTCCCTGCATGAATTTCTAACCCATTTTGATACATTATTTGTATAAAATGTTCAAAATCTTATTTCCCCCTTACATTTTATTGCATTTTTGCAATGATGTAAATGAGCTACCTCTTATTTATAAACTACTGGTCACAGAAGGCGTATGGCCTTTTATGTTCCGTACCATGAATGGACCTGAATTTATCATGCAAAAGCCCTGAAATTATGAACACTGGGGGTTGGCAGGTCTGAATGTAGTAAGTGGCAATGTACCTGGCCCCAAAACAGAAGGCCAGGGTTTGAAGCTTGGTACACCACACATTTGTTTTTATGTAATCAAGCATTTATGTAATGTGCATTTTTCAGATCGTGCATGTTAAAGTGCTCTTAGTGCTCTGTTAAAGAAACCAGTGTTTCTTGTGGTAAGTCTAGATGTTGGGCAATGTTCTGTACCATTAATGGACATGAAAATAACACGTTTTTTCTTTCATGTATTTCTCAGCAAACTGCTCCAATTCGTTTTTTGGGAAATAGATGTGTGCAGGTACGTTTCATTGCGTTGCTGACCACATCATGCCCTGTACCTTTAAGGGCAAGTGCGGCACCCTGTAGGGGTAAAATTGGGTAAAACTGTGTAAAATGAAGTTTTTTTAAACAGCAACATGTCCTTTATCGAATCCTGAATCATGATACCTGTCTCAAAAAGTGTATTTTGATGCAAAAGGAAATACCCTTTATCAAATGCATCTATCGGGTATCGTCAATTCTCAAATCACAGTTTTCGTCACTCTATCCCTTCGATCTTTTTTCTGGTCTAATTTGCATAAAATTTTCCATAACAACTCTCCGTCCCTATTTCGAGAAATTTATTAAAAAAAAAAAAAACTACCCAAGAAATCCAAAAAAGCCCGTGACATTCTATTTTATATAAAGTGATCTTTCAGATGAAAAAAAAACAACAGCATCCTACCATGTACTGTTCTCGAGATCGAACGGTTCAAAGTTATGCAAATCCATATTTTCCAATATGGCGGCCAAGCAATTGGCGTTTCCATAGCAACAGAGGGAGGAAATTGCGAAAATCTCGTTTATCCTCCTTCCCTACGTGACCCATTTTTCACCAAAATGTTCCCTTTATTAATGAAAATCACCTGCCGCACGTGCCCTTAAGAAGAAGAACCCACTGTGGACACGGCTGTAGTTTAAATGAATGATCAAAGATTGGAGATTTTCATCCATGGAATGCGTATTCTATTAGCTATGACCTAGTACATGTTAATATTAGGTTGCCATTTGTCCTCCGCTGGGTCTTTGCACGGGACGCATTTGAAATATATGTAAAGGGCTGTTTTGCATTGAAACGCATTGAAGACCGATGCTGAGAAATTTCCATTGGCTGGAAATTTTATGTATAAATGTGGATTAGAGTCTGCTGTCCTTCCCTCCCCTGGGACGGGAAATAACATGTTTAGTTTTATGAAATGTACCTTTAAGAAATTCCTTCCACGGATCCGTTTCATTAGCTATTGAATTCTACTTTTTCCAAACCTTTTAATTCTTAGATAAACAGCTTTAGCATGTGTAGATACTCTCTTGTTCAGTTCAAAACATCCCCACTAACACTATGCCCCTGTGACAACGGATGCGACTAGTTAGGCGTAAAATCGACAAAATGTCAATTTTTCTTATATTTCTTTACTTGGTTAGCAATTTGCATTGCGGCAGGAACTAAAAGACGTGAAAGGTGACACTGGAAACGAGACGTTTTCAGTCCTTTCCGCCCTACATGCCTACAGTGGATATGATACCACAAGTGCTTTCGTCAGGAAAGAAAAGATAACCCCACAGAAAATCCTGAAGCAAAATCCATTCTTGTGACCTTTGCTCAGTTTGGAGCAGTAGAAGATCTTCCAGAGCCTGTACTTGACGAAATGGAAAAGTGTAGTCGGCTGTTCATTGGAGCAGGCCATCAACAGTACGCTATCAGAAATTCATAATGTTTCAGCGCAAGGCAAGGCCATTTGCTTACAAGCTATGATGGCATCGACATGAGCTTTTTACCTCCTTGTAGAGATTCCTTGAGAATGCATAAGTGAGCAAATTACCACTCTAATTTGGAAAAGCAGACACAGCTGTTTTCATCCTTCCACGACCAGATTCTCATGGCTGGGTGGAATCAGATGGAATTTAAGTGGGTGATTCTGGTGGAAAAACAAGATATTCCAACTGACGAGGAAGAGTATGTCGAAGAGCCAGATTTACTGCAGTCACGTTTGCAAGATTCATTTTAAAGTCTGCTTAGCTTGTAATATCCTTCCGTTAATAGCCAGAAACTATTAATTGTTAGGTAGTGTGTCACCAGTGAATATGTGGTTCAGAAGATTTGTTTTCTTTTTTTTTTTTTGTTTCAAATCTTGCCCTTTTTACTTGGTTCGACTATGTTTCTTTAAACATAGTCTTATTGCTTAATTTTGGATCTTGCTTACGTAACTTTTAAATTCCATCTGGCTCTGAATTGCTCTGTGATGCAAGGCGCTACTCACGATAGTGTTTCGAGCAGTGGCATGTTTTCGAGGATTAAGATGATTAAGCTATTTTCATTGCAATTATTTGAACTTGCTGCTCATCGATATTACATAATTCAACATGCAACTGCTTATACTTCTATGTGAGTTATCCAAATCGTTGAAATTTGTATATCGCATTTATAATTGCTGCATAAGAAGGAGAACAATGTATGCTTTATTATTGGTAAATAACATTGCCATTTTTGAGATGGATGCAAAAGCGAACGTGGCGATCAAGCACAATGTCCTCTCGTTATCTCAGTAAGCAGTAAGACGTAAGTGGAATGGAGATAAACTGGACATGCTTGCTTTGGTGGTATGTTCATGAATGCTTTTTATCAGGTGCCTGCGAAAGCAAACCTTAATGTCATCCTTGCCTTTTTTTGTTTTTGGTGTAATTCTGTATCACCAGTGGGTGGTCATTTAAAAATAATGTACATATAATGTTTCTTTCCTCAAATGTTTCGTCTGATAAGAAATAGTTACATGCATGCCTAAAGATCATGTTGATGGCATCATTTGAAAATTAATAGAGTAGTTTTCTTTGTTTCGTCTGACAACGTTATGTGACATGCATGAACAGAAATATGTTTGATGGCAATTCGTTTGCTTGACAAAGCGTCCATGTGTGTAGGGAGGGTTTAATGCTCGTCTTACAGGTTTGCGACACCTATTTGAAGGGCAAATCACTCTAGTGTACAATCCAATTAATCCGCTAATATATAAAATCCCCCATTTTGGGGACCCTGCCAGACAGGGTGTAAAATGTAAAGTGAACTAAGCGTCTAATTTTAAAGTTTCAGGTACAATTTGAGCCTTCTAGATAAAAAAAAATAAAATGTGTAGACCTATGAATTTGCACGCGGTCAAAACCAGCCAAATGAAAAATTGGGGACCAAATCAGAATTTGAGATGATGTTTTTCAAAAGACATTTGTGAAAAATTTTAGGCGTTGACCCCCCCTTTTTCTTCCAGTTAAAAGATCGGGCAAAAGAAGCACTTTAACCTCCATGGAATCCCCAAATCACAGTGGTATATTTAGAATCTCGCAAAATGTTGTTACGGCCAAAAGAAGGAGAAACAACACATTTCCCAAATTTGAGCAAATTGTGATACATTTTATGAAATGGTATCGAGTGGGAAGATGAAATATGACCATTTCATGAGCAGCAGACCTTTGTAGTCAGCTTAACAAACTGTTGAAATTGCCTCCCCTTATTATTGTTATAATGTACACTTTATAAATCTTTAAAGAATAATCAGGACAGGACAAAAAAATAACACCATTCTAGTCAAAAAAATCACAGAAACATTGCATCTACGTCCCTGAAAAATGTGAAACTTACAATTCAATGTGATTACATCATTTGGACGTAATATAGACACACGTCCATTGGTTAGGGTTAGGGAGGGTTAGGGTTAGGGCTAGGTTGCCAACAAAGGCTAAGTATCAAGCATTCAACAATTCACGGAAATGAAACAAAAGACACGGCACTGTTGCAATGTCAACTTGTGGCCTGCCCCAGTTCTCTTCCCCATTCTTCACGAGGAAGAAGAGCCCAGTGCCCTTAACAGCCGATGCCCAGTTGTAAATGTCGGCCGCATTTCTGAAGTTGGTTCATTTTCTGGCTTAGCACACCTGTTACACCTTCTGCTTCACCTTTCCCGTGTCAAAGAAGGCTCAAGGACATGAGGGCATGCCGCACTAGTTGATACTCCTCGTACTTGTAGTATGCTACTACAGGGTGAACGAGTTCTCTTTACTGAAGGGCACATTCACTTCACTTCAGCTTTTTAGGTAGCGTTACGTCCGTCAAAAGCATATATTCATCTTCACAAATTTCTAGGGCTATCCCATGGACATATCTAAATATCGTTAAATAAAAATAGATTGGTACTACGCCGGTAATGTTCTGTTTTTACAAGAAAATAGCGAGAATGGTCGTGATTCTGCGTTTGTTATCCGACACACAGATTAATTGTCACTAACTTGATCAAATATTCAAAGGTTCTTCATAAAAAGAAACCTTTCAATTAATTTTAGCGAACAAAAGTCTGCTATCCACTTCCGAATCCAAAAGATCGCAGAGTCGAGTCGGTCGTGACGGGAAGTCGGATTCACGTATTTTTTTTTTTTTAAAGGCCTAGAGCTATTGTTTTTGCAGGACTCAACAATAGCAATAATAAAAAACACGTTTTATTTCGAATTCAGGCATAGCGGAAAATGGCAAAAAAACCATGCATCATGTTCGCATGGAATTTCATGCGTTAATTCCGTCCACTCCGTTAATTGAAGCCGAGAATCGGTTGCACTGCATGTACGACAATCTGATGTAAACAAAGCTGTCATAGGCACGTCCTTGATCCTACGCTTTGTTTAAGCGTTTTTGCCTCAAAAAGACCGTTCCGTTAATTGAAGGGTCGTGTGCATTGATTTCTGACTGTTGCATGGGGTTTTCATACACGATATCGAAAATCAGGAAAGTGTGAATACTCCACGACCGGAATTGAATAACGTAAAATAAAACAAAAAAACAAGCAACAATTCTTTTTTATTTGCATGTAATTACATCCAGCAAGAAAAAAAAATGCCAATAAAATGATTCAAGAATTCTTTATTTTACTAAAAAAGAAACCTCAAACCTGCTTTTGGGCCCACGGTAGTGGAATCTGCCATACTCCGCTTGACCCTCAATCTAAACCTTAACCCTAACCCTAACCCTAACCCTATCCCTAACCNAGGCATAACCCTAAGCTTAACCCTAATCCTAAATCCCTACCATAACCTTAACCCTAACCCTAACCCAAACCCTAACCCTAACCCTAACCCTCACAGAAACCCTACCCCTAACCCTAACCCTAGCCCTAACCTTCACAGAAAACCTAACCCTAAATCTGACCCTAACCCTAACCCTAATATTAACCCTAACCCTAAATCTAACCCTAACTCCACCCCTACCCCTAACCCTAATTTTAGCCCTAACCCTAACCTTAATCTTACATATAACCCTATCACTAACCCTAACGCTAACCCTAACCCCAACCCTAACCCTAACCCTAACCCTCTCATTAACCCTAACCCTAACCCTAAATCAAACCCTAACCCTAACCCTAACCCCAACCCTAACCCTAACCCTAACCGTATTCTTAACCCTAACCCTAACCCTAACATTAATCTTACATAAAACCCTATCACTAACCCCAAAAACTAATTTTTACACTAACCCTAACCTTAACTCTAACCCTAACCCTCAACCTAACCCTAACCCTCACCCTAACCCTAATCTTAACCCTAACCTTATCCCTAACCCTAATCCTAACACTAAATCTAACCCTTACCCTAACCCTCACAGACACCCAACGCCGGGACCAATCAGAAAGGAGTGGGACAAAAAAAACCAACCTCTCCCTAACCCTAACCCTCATAGAAACCCTAACCCTAACCCTCATCGAACCCTAACCCTAACCCTAAATCCAACCCTAACCTTAACCCTAGCGCTAACCCCCATAGAAACCCTAAATCTGACCCTAAATCTACCCCTAACCCGAACCCTAACCCTAACCCTAACCCCAACCCTCACCCTAACCCTCAGAGAAACCCTAAACCTAACTCTAACCCTAACCCTCATAGAAACCCTAACCCTAACCCTAAATCTAACACTAACCCTATGCCTAACCCTAACCCTAAACCTAACCCTAACACTAACCCTCATAGAAACCCTAACCCTAACCCTAAATCTAACCATAACAGTAACCCTAACTCTAACCCTCACAGAAACCCTAACCCTAACCCTAACCCTAAATCTAACCGTAACCCTAACCGAAATCCTAACCCTAACCCTAGCCCTAACCCTAACCCTAACCTTAATCCTACATATAACCCTATCACTAAACCTAACCCTAACACTAACCCAAACATTAACTCTAACCCTAACCCTAACCCTAACCCTAACCCCAACCCCAACTCTAACCCTAAATATAACCCTCACAGAAACCCTAACCCTAGACCTAAATCTAATCCTAACCCTGATCTTAACTCTAACCATAACCCTAACCCTCACAGAAACCCTAACCCTAAACCTAACCCTATCACCAACCCTAACCCTAATTTTAACACTAACCCTACCCCTAACCCTAACATTAACCCTCACCATCAACCTAACCCTAACCCTAATCTTAACCCTAACCCTAACGCTATCCCTAATCCTAACCCTAAATCAAACCCTAACTCTAACCCTCAAAGAAACCCTAACCCTAGACCTAAATCTAACCCTAACCCTAACCTTAACCCTAACCCTAACATTAACCCTAATCCTGACTCTAACCCTAACCCTAATATTACCCCTAATCCTAACCCTATTCCTAACCCTAGTCCCAACCCTAACCCTCACAGAAACCCTAACCCTAGCCCTAAATCTAAGCCAAACCCTAACCTTAACTCTAACTCTAACCCTAACCCGAATCCTAACCGTAAATCTAAACCTAACCCTAACATTCATTTTAACACTAACCATAACTCTAACCCTAACCCTCTCCCTAACCCTAACCCACAGAGAAACACTAACCCTAAGCCTAAATCTGACCCCAAACCTAACCCTAACTCTAATATTAAACCTAACCCTAAATCTAACCCTAACTGAAACCCTAACCCTAACCCTAGCCCTAACCCTAACCTTAATCTTACATATAACCCTATCACTAACCCTAACCCTAACCCTAACTCTAACCCTCATAGAAACCCTAACTCTAACCCTAAATCTAAAAATAACCCCAATCCTAACCCTAACCCTAACCCCAACCCTAACGCTAACCCTAACCTTAACCCTAACCCTAGCCCTAACCCTAACACTAACCCTAACCTTAACCCTAACCCTAACCCTAACACTAACCCTAACCCAAACCCTAACCCTAACCCCAACCCTAACCCTAACCCTCACAGAAACCCTAACCCTAAATCAAACCCTAACCCTAACCCTAAATCTAACCCTAACCCTAAACCTAACCCTAATTTTCACATTAACCATAACGCGAACCCTAACCCTCTCCCTAACCCTAACCCTAACACTCACAGAAACCCTAACCCTAAATCTAAATCTAACCCTAACCTAACCGTTATCCTAATCCTAACCCTAACCGAAACCCTAACCCCAGCCCTAACCCTAACCCTCATAGAAACCCTAACTCTAAACCTAACCCTACCTCTAACCCTAACCCTAACCCTAACCCTAACCCTAACATTAATCCTACATATAACCCTATCACTAACCCTAAAACAAATTTTAACACTAACCCTAACCTTAACTCTAATCCTAACCCTCAACCTAACCCTAACCCTAACCCTAACCCTAATCTTAACCCTAACCTTATCCCTAACCCTAATCCTAACACTAAATCTAACCCTTACCCTAACCCTCACAGACACCCACCGCCGGGACCAATCAGAAAGGAGTGGGATTAAAAAAAAAACACTCTCCCTAACCCTAACCCTCATAGAAACCCTAACCCTAACCCTCATCGAACGCTAACCCTAACCCTAAATCCAACCCTAACCTTAACCCTAGCGCCAACCCCCATAGAAACCCTAAATCTCACCCTAAATCTACCCCTAACCCGAACCCTAACCCTACCCCTAACCCCAACCCTAACCCTAACCCTCAGAGAAACCCTAACCCTAACCCTCATAGAAACCCTTACCCTAACCCTAGATCTAACACTAACCCTATGCCTAACCCTAACCCTAAACCTAACCCTAACCCTAACCCTCATAGAAACCCTAACCCTAACCCTAAATCTAACCCTAAATCTAACCATAACCCTAACCCTAACTCTAACCCTCACAGAACCCCTAACCCTAACCCTAAATCTAACCCTAACCCTAACCGAAATCCTAACCGTAACCCTAGCCCTAACCCTAACCTTAATCCTACATATAACCCTATCACTAAACCTAACCCTAAACCTAACCCTAACACTTATCCTAACCCTAACTCTAACCCTAACCCTAACCCTAACCCTAACCCTAACCCTAACCCTAACCCCAACTCTAACCCTAACCCTAACCCTCACAAAAACACTAACCCTAGACCTAAATCTAACCCTAACCCTGATCTTAACTCTAACCCTAACCGTAACCCTCCCAGAAACTCTAACCCTAAACCTAACCCTAACCCTAATTTTAACACTAACCCTAACCGTAACCTAACACTAACCCTCACCATCAACCTAACCCTAACCCTAATCTTAACCCTAACCCTAACGCTATTCCTAATCCTAACCCTAAATCAAACCCTAACTCTAACCCTCAAGGAAACCCTCACCCTGAACCTAAATCTAATCCTAACCCTAACTTTAACCCTAACCCTAAACCTAACATTAACCCTAATCCTGACTGTACACCTAACCCTAATATTAACCCTAACCCTAACCCTATTCCTAACCCTAACCCCAACCCTAACCCTCACAGAAACCCTAACCCTAACCCTAAATCTAAGCCTAACCCCAACCTTAACTCTAACTCTAACCCTAACCCTAATCCTAACCCTAAATCTAAACCTAACCCTAACATTCATTTCAACACTAACCATAACCCTAACCCTAACCCTCTCCCTAACCCTAAACCTCAGAGAAACCCTAACCCTAACCCTAAAGCTGACCCCAAACCTAACCCTACCTCTAATATTAAACCTAACCCTTAATCTAACCCTAACTCTAACCCTAACCCTAACCCTAGCCCTAACCCCCATAGAAACCCTAACTCTAACCCTAAATCTAAAACTAACCCGAATCCTAACCCTAACCCTAACCCCAACCCTAACACTAACCCTAACCTTAACCCTAACCCTAACCCTAACCCTAACCCTATCCCTAATCCTAACCCTAACCCTAACCCAAACCCTAACCCTAACCCCAACCCTAACCCTAACCCTCACAGAAACCCTATCCCTAAATCAAACCCTAACCCTAACCCTAAATCTAACCCTAACCCTAAACCTAACCCTCATTTTCACATTAACCATAACCCTAACCCTAACCCCAACCCTAACCCTAACCCTAACCCTCACAGAAACCCAAACCCTAAATCCAAATCTAACCCTAACCTAACCTTTATCCTAATCCTAACCCTAACCCAAACCCTAACCCCAACCCTAACCCTAACCCTCATAGAAACCCTAACTCTAAACCTAACCCTACCTCTAACCCTAACCCTACCCCTCACAGAAACCCTAACCCTAACCCTAAATCTAACCCTAACCCTAACCCTAACCCTAATCCTCAGAGAAACCCTACCCCTAACCCTAAATCTAACCCTAACCCTAACCCTAACCCTCAGAGAAACCCTAACCCTAAATCTGACCCTAAACTCAACCCAAACCCTAACCCTAACCCTGATATTAACCCTAACCCTAACCCTAACCCTAACCCTACGCCTAACCCTAAGCTTAACCCTAATAATAAATCCCTACCATAACCTTAACCCTAACCCTAACCCAAACCCTAACCGTAACCCTCTCAGAAACCCTACCCCTAACCCGAACCCTAACCCTAACTTTCACAGAAACCCTAACCCTAACTCTAAATCTGACCCTCACCCTAACCCTAACCCTCTCATTAACCCTAACCCTAACCCTAAAATAAACCCTAACATTAACCCTAAACCCAACCCTAACCCTCATCCTAACCCTCGGAGAAACCCTAACCCTAACCCTAACCCTAACCCTAACCCTAACCCTCATAGAAACCCTAACCCTAACCCTAAATCTAACACTAACCCTATGCCTAAACCTAACCCTAAACCTAACCCTAACCCTTACCCTAAATCTAACCCTTAATCTAACCATAACCCTTACCCTAACTCTAACCCTCATAGAAACCCTAACCCTAACCGAAATCCTAACCCTAACCCTAGACCTAACCCTAACCTTAATCCTACATATAACCTTATCACTAACCCTAAACCTAACCCTCATTTTAACACTAACCCTAACTCTAACACTAACCTTCACCCTAACCCTCACAGAAACATTAACCCTAGACCTAAATCTAACCCTAACCCTAATCTTAACTCTAACCCTAACCCTAACCCTCACAGAAACCCTAACCCTAAACCTAACATTATCACTAACCCTAACCCTAATTTTTACACTAACCCTAACCCTAACCCTAACACTAACACTCCCCATCAACCTAACCCTAACCCTAATCTTAATCTTAACCCTAATGCTATCCCTAATCCTAACCCTAAATAAAACCCTAACTCTAACCCTCAAAGAAACCCTAACCCTAGACCTAAATCTAACCCTAACCCTAACCTTAACCCTAACCCTAACCCTAACATTAACCCTAATCCTGACTCTAACCCTAACCCTAACATTAACCCTAACCCTAACCCTATTACTAACCCTAACCCCAACCCCAACCCTAACCCTCACAGAAACCCTAACCCTAGCCCTAAATCTAAGCCTAACCCTAACCTTAACTCTAACCCTAACCCTCTCCCTAATCCTAACCCTCAGAGAAACCCGAACCCTAACCCTAAATCTGACCCTAAACCTAACCCTAACTCTAATATTAAACCTAACCCTAAATCTAACCCTAACTCTAACCCTAACGCTAACCCTAGCCCTAACCCTAACCTTAATATTACATATAACCCTATCACAAACCCTAACCCTAACCCTCATAGAAACCCTAACTCTAACCCTAAATCTAAACCTAACCCGAATCCTAACCCTAACCCTAACCCCAACCCTAACCCTGACCCCAACCCTAACCCTAACCTTCATAGAAACCCTAACTCTAAACCTAACCCTACCTCTAACCCTAACCCTTACCCTCACAGAAACCCTAACCCTGACACTAACCCTAACCCTAACCCTAGGCATAACCCTAAGCTTAACCCTAATCCTAAATCCCTACCATAACCTTAACCCTAACCCTAACCCAAACCCTAACCCTAACCCTAACCCTCACAGAAACCCTACCCCTAACCCTAA